>JANHZT010007188.1:39746-59430 GCA_032468215.1 Stegonotus admiraltiensis | reverse complement strand
GCAATAAACTGACTTTGTATAAATATACAGAAGTATGAAGGCTATTGCTTAACGCATTGTAAGCTGCCCTGAGTCTCTGGGGAAGGGTGGCATATAAATCAAAGCAAAAAAAAAAATCAACTGTTAAATGATGGAACAACTATTTTTAATTTCCTTCTGCAGGGCATCGAGGAAGATATTATTCAAATACCCAGCGGATCAGGTGTTCCATGGGTGTGCAATGTAGAAAAATAAAAAAATGTTTCTTTACTCTCCTTTCCAGGCCTTTGGTGGGGTTAGGGCTCTCACTGTCACTAATGGCAAAGGGGACATTTGATGAATTGTGTCTACTTGAATAGGTAATCCTGCAGGTAGCAATAGCACTAGCAATAGCACTGAGACTTCATAGTGCTTTACAACCCTCTTTGAGTGGTTTACAGAAGCAGCATATTGTCCCCAACAGTCTAGGTCCTCATTTTACTCACCTCAGAAAGATGGAGGGCTGAGTCAACTTTGAGCCAGTCAGAATCCAACTCCTGGCAGCTGGCAGAATGCTACCATGGTTTCTGCGTACCTAGAAGGTTGTGTATGTGCATAGGTGCTCATAGGTTGTGCATAGAAGCTCTTTCTCAGTGATTCTTTCTCAGTGGATCCAATATTCCTTTGACACACCATTTCCTTCACTCTTTTGTATTTTTATCCCTTTTTATTTTTATTAACTTTTTGCTTCCTAAGCCATTCTATGTCTTTTTTGCAGTACCCCTGCTTGTTCCAATCTCCCCCCTCTACAAACGTGTTCTTTCAATCTACATCCAAACACTGTTTATTTTTCTTCTAATCTTTCTTTCTTTCTTTCTTTCTTTCTTTCTTTGTTTCAAAATACATATTGAAGATGAGGTTAAGTTAGACTGCCATATATTCTTAATCAACATTATGATCCACATGTGTTTAACAGAAAGAATTTTGCTCCTTTTGAAAAAGCTAGTCAATATCTTGGTGTATAACATTGGAACTGGCATGATTTAATACTAAAACCAAGGGAATATTCCCATGTCCATTTAGAACTTCACTGGCTAGGATCACAGTCATTTTCCCAGGAGTATCTTAAGTAGGAATGAAGATAGGATTCCTGGCTCAAATTGTGCCATATGCAGTTGCCTTTGTGTAACACACTAGGTACTTCTAGAGATCAAGGCTGTGCCTTTTCATTTTCATGCCACTGCTATTGGTCTGGGCAATCATAAGGTATTTTCAAAATCAGTCCAAGGACTTACAAATGGAAGAAGATGGTTCAGTGAAAAGGCATTCACAGGGGTGGGGGAGAGACAGAGAGAACTGGCAACTGAGATAATACAATGTGCTAACAGAACTAGTCTGATCTCTTGAATTTAGCTTTGCCAGGTGTGCATACATCCTCACTAACGACATAAATTCATATTTGTTGTTTGGGGGAATGGGGCAGAAAGTAATCCAGCAATATTTATTATATTTTACAGTGTCTGCCAGTTATGAAAGAATATTGGTTGAGTTGCATCAGCTTTTGATGAAGGGTACCAGTTTAGCTCTTAAGGAGTCTTGCTAACAAAGAAAGATCCATAATGGCTGAAAAAAGAAAAAACAGATGTAACAAAATAAACATGTAGAAATCTTTTATGAGGAGCAGCTCTCAGAGCTTAGAGGGGAAGATCTGGGGAAACACCCATTTGAGAAGAGTTTGAAGGACTGTTTATGCCCCAGGAAAATCTCTAGCAGTTTATATTATGGCAACTGCAACTATAGACTTTTGTAAATAACAAAACCTACTTTTGTCTTCTGTCTTGGCTTGTTTAAAGGGCCAGATGCTGATTACAGGAATGAACAGCTTGTGCAAACAATAATGCTAAATCTGTAGATTGTACGATCCAAAATGTAATGCTACTTGGATGTGTCCTGAAAGTACATGATATAGAAACTTGGCAGATTTAGGAGATAGAAGGCTAAGTATCTGAGAAAACTGAACAATTCTTAAGGTCCCCAAAGGAAAGTTGAAATAGAGATGGATGGCCTATGGAGTGTTTCAATGTTGCAATCAGTAAGCTCAGTCCACCTCGCTTGAATGCAGATAATTCTGGATAAATAATGCATGTGCATACATATCTAGTGTATACAGCAGTATAAAATATTTTTTCAGGGTTCATAATTAGGAACCAATAATATTTTCTTTCTTACAAATCCTGTCTGTTTTACGGGTGTATTTTGATCAAGAACATGAATGGTTCTAATAGTCTCTTCCAGTGTTGGTATGTGGCTTTCCTGAGGATGACACTGGTCTATAAGGAGAAAGCCTCAGAAATGAAAGCAGCTTAATTTTACAAGAATTGGGTCAGTAATAAAAAAAAAATCCTAAATATTAATTGGCTCCAGTTTCCAAGATATAGTTTCAGGTCAAAATTGCATCAAAATAATTCAAAATTATGAGGGGGATATGCAATTATGCTCCATAACTATAGCAATGAGAATGATGCCACACCAATCATTATAAATTTATCTTTTTATTGATACCAATAGCATAACTTTCCATTCATTTATTGGTTTTTCATGTAACAATTTCATGCTTTTTGTATGAAAAACTGACAATCTCTAAGATCAAATTAAATGACAAGTTTCCATCTTTATTCGGTATCTAAACTGGGCTTTTTGGCTTTTCCCTTGTAAACTGCAGTAGGATCATCCCTGGGGAGATTCTAGCAGTAATCAGTAAGCATGGATGGATTCCATTTCCCTTGGTATCTTTTCTCCATGCCTGCAATATCCTGGTGGAATCTCTCCCCATGCTCATCACTCTCTGCCCCACAGTTCAAAGAGAAATAATCTAAATGCAAGTGAAAGAAATGAATTTTCAGTGACATATTTGCACCTACTGCTTTATAGGACCTAAGCAAATTTTTCACGTATTTTTCATAGTTATCTGCCTTGTGTTCTCAAAGTGAAGATAAATTTATACCCTTCCATGTGGTAGCATTTTCATTGTTCTACTGTACTTTGTCGAGAAGTTACGAGACATCATTATCATTAAATACCTCCCTGCCTTGTAGGCAAATATACTTGCCTATGTATAAATCTGTATTGTGAAATATCTTGAAAACTCTAGCCAACCAGCACGTTTATCACCTTTTTCTAATTCATCTAATCAAAATATGTAAAATTAACGCATTTTATCTCGGAGGTCGCTAATTTTCCAAAATCTGTAGACCAGTAATAAAAGATTTTTTTTGCCATATGCCATTAGGCTTATGCAGAATAATTAAGATTCAAGCAGTTTAAATCATGGAAACAAACTGACATTTCACAAATATGAAGTATCTGACTTTCCTCAAGGAAGCCTTTCGTGTGGTTTCAAATCACTTTGGATAAGTGTGGATGCATCTTTTTGTTTTCTTTTCCAACACTGGCTGAAATGTTTCCAATCTCAGTGGCTGTAGTTGTCCATAGCATAGGTTGAAATGGCCCAATTTGGAGATGTTTAGCATAAGGGAACTTGCAGAATTGACTATTCTGACATGCATGCCCTGCAAGATAATCCCATGACATTCACCGAAACCACCCAACCTGCACTTTCTATTGCTACTGAAATGAACTGATTTTAATGTGGGATAGAGGAAACACCTGAGAAGACTCAGCGGATGCAGCTGAGTAACAACTAAGGCAGAAATTATTTTACGAAATGTCCTTTGGATGCAGAGCACATAATTATGTGCATTGGCCTAATAAACAATGCAGATTGTAAGTAGTCTTCAACTTACTGTCAAGTACCCAGGAAATCGGAAGATTCAGGCAGTTCAAATGAGTATAAAGATTTATTACAAGCTTAAGTTCTCTACAAGAATCTGACCAAGTGACCGTTAAGCGAAATGCATGGGAATTAAGAATAGAAAGGAATTCAAGGTGGGCTGGACTTAGATCTCTTGTGGGCATGAAGGGACTCACAACTTATGATGCATTTGACTCCTCCCTCAGGCTCAGCTTAAGTCATCTCCTGTTGTGACTCTGGTGTCGGAGCCTGGCCTCATGGGGGACGATGTTTCAGAAAGTGAAGGGGAAGAGTTGGCAAGGCCTCTGTCTCCAGGACCCTCCTCTCTGGCAGTGCCTCAGGTGTCCTCCGAAGGCCAATAGATAGGCCAGGAGCCAGGCACCTCCGAGCAGCCGTAGTTAGACAGTGACAGAGATGAGTCTTGGCTGGATCCCCAACAGTGTCAGAAAGATAAGCGCGTGCAGCAGAGAAAGAGGCGTGCCAGAGATTAAGCTGAGTCACTGGACCACACCCCACAGGGGATAAAAGGGGGTGTGGTGGCCAGTCAGGCCTTGTGACGGACAAAACTGAAAAGCTAGCAAGTCATACTGCATTTCTGGAACTTTGTTATATGCCCTCCTTGGATTTATTATGGACTGGATTTGATACTTCTTTAGCTTGGGGACTTATTTTGATGTATCAGATGGAGGAGGGAAACCTTCCTTGTGAGTAAAGCCTTTGGCAGGCAGCTACTGGGTTGTTGCCAAATTCTGTTATCGCAAAGGAATTCCTGACTGCTGGTTTTATTAACTCCTGGCTGACTGTTTGTGTGGGTGTGTGTGTGAGACGGGGACAGAACATCTCCTACATTTACAACTACAACTGAGGCAGATTTTTTATTGCAAGCCATTGCAGTTGTAATTTGAGTCACAGAATGACTGGACTTGATTTTATTACTTTTTTACAATGGTCATTAAGTAAGTTACTTTTGTCATTCAGTGAATCACATTGCTGTAAGAATGAATCCATCTTATCCAATGTGCTTTTTTGATTATTTTTTTGCTAGAAAACATTTTTTAAAAAAAATCACAAAATGCAATCACATAACTACGGAATTCTGCATCTGATTGTAAATGTGAGCTGGTTGCCAGGTGTCTGAAATGCAACCATGATGTGACTGTGGGTGTGATATGGCAATCATAATTTCAAGGATGGGTTGTAAGTATTTTTTCTTTAGTCAGTTGTAATTTTGAATGGTTGTTAATTGACCAGTCATAAATTCAGGACTACCTGTACAGCCTTGCCTCAGTGAAACTACTATGCCCTGTCCTGATAAACAGATGCGTATGACTAATATACCTGTGAATATTTATGTTTCAGTTCTTTCCTGAAAGAACTTTGAAATATTAATTATTATTATCAGCATAACTAAAACCAAGAATTTCTTCTTTTTAAAATCCAGCTCCAAACTGACATACAAAAAAATGATACCATAATAATTAAAGAACCCAAAATGACATACAATAAAATGACACAATAATAATTAAAGAACCCAAACCTGAATTAACAAATGCTAACAAGTACCACTCAAGCAATACTTTTTCAAGTTTCTTTTCTTTAATGTTAATTGAATTGGGGTACAGAAAATAACATATGTGAAATCATAAGGGTTTGTTATAAGGTAACATACCATAAGGAGTGTCGCAGAAAAAACATTGCAAGAAAGCTTACTGAGAAAACCAAAACAAGCCAGACAGAATTTCCAAATTATTAAATATTAGCTTTTTATTGTTTGCCATAAGTAAAGCAGAATGTATTAGAAAATTAAAAACACCTTGTAAATATTAATCCAAAATATGTATGCAAAATTTTCTTGTCACTCAATGGGTGATATGTGTACCTAAATCACAACCAAATGCTTGTTCATCATTAGGTACTTGATGACAGGATAGGAAACACTGTATTGTGAAATGCTTTCCTAGAAAAGAAAGAAAGTTAGCAGCGGTGCAGACAAAGGAAGAGACCTAAGCTTTAAAATAGGAAAGGTTCTTTAAATTGGTCCAAAAGATAAACACTTTTATCCCAGAAAAGCAACAACTTTGCAAGGTACAGTATACCTTCTAAAATTTAAAGCAAACTTCATCTCATGCTATGAAACCCAAATGATCTGCAGTCTAATACAGTTCCTTGAAATATGCCTAGTGTGTTTGACTAAGAGTCTGTTATCAGTTATTAATGTTTCTTTTTGTTATCACAAACAGTATCTTAAGCTCCCTTGTCATATTTTATGTATAGATCCATAAATCTCTTGGCTTCAAGAAATATGTGTATCTCCACTGGAATGTTTCATTCCTCAGTATATGCAGCACCACTTTTAAACAGCCTTTAACAGTTCTAAGCATGTAAAAGTTAGGCTGGCAAATCACGTGATTCATTAAGATCCATTTATGCTCATTCAAAGAAAACAGAAGTATGAAGCTCTTGAATGCTTTATTAGTCCAGACATGCTTTTTAAATGTCATTTATCTGTTTCATTTTACATGTCCTCCAGTGTTTTACAGGTTAAGTACAAATATCTATAATGGGGTAAAAACCATTGGCATTCTTCCAAAACAGAATGCTTTATCTATTGAACATTAATGTGGAGTTGGGAAAAGCTGGATGTTAGTTTGGTGAAGGGATGGTGGTAAAGCCCAGTGGATTAGCCAGTGTTGCTAAGTTGCCAGAGTTGTGCATGAATCTGGAAAGACTACCTGTGTTCTGAATAGAGGTTTTTGCTATATGTATATAGCATAATGTATAGGCATAGTTTCAGATAGGTTAAATGTAACAATTTTTAGATTGTATTAAATAGGCAATTTCACAGCTGAAACTGACTTCTGGGTCTCTTTTTTTATGCTTCCTTCTACCTATTATTGTGGAGAAAAATATCCACTATTTGCATGCCATTTGAAGCAGGAAACAGATGAGAACTGTAGTGCAACTGTAGTGTGTGTGTGTATCAGAGGTGGGTTTCAGCAGGTTCTGACCAGTTCTGGAGAACTGGTAGCAGAAATTTTGAATAGTTCGGAGAACCGGTAAATACCACCCCTGACTGGCCCCACCCCCATCTATTCTCTGCCTCCTAAGTCCCAGCTGATTGGGAGGAAATGGGGATTTTGCAGTAACCTTCCCCTGGAGTGGGGAGGGAATGGAGATTTTACAGTATCCTTCCCCTGCCATGCCTACCAAGCCACACCCACAGAACCAGTAGTAAAAAATTTTGAAACCCACCACTGGTATGTATGTAGTGTGTTGCACTACAGTTTGTATATGTGTAAAATAAAGAAATGCCATGTGAAGTTTCTTTACCTTCTTTTACACACATACATGTGTGTGTGTGTGTCTGTGTCTGTGTGTCTGTGTGTGTGTATATATTCAGTGGGAAGGTATCAGCGCTCCATGATGTCGTGCTGGCCACATGACCACAGAAATGTCTTTGGACAATGCTGGCTCAATGGCCTTGAAACAGAGATGAGATGAGCAACAAGTAGCGGAATAAAATCTGCAGGGACTCCATTATCTTTTTATATATATATATAGTTGTACATGTTACAAACATACTGACTTGTATGAAAATGTAAATAAATAAATAAAACTGCTTGAAATTTTGGTGATTTCTTATTCTCTCATCCAGACAAACTACTTATACTTAGTTAAGGGCAACTTGAATATTTTCCTTGAACAGTCCTGGCAAAACAAGCCCTTCCTATCACACACACACAAACACAAACACATACACACACAAACACAAACACAAATAAAATGAACAAAATAAATTTCCAATATAAATGTTGAACACTAAATTATATGAAACTAAAATCCCTCACAAAATATTAATAATGCAAATTCAAAAGCATAAAAATTATCAAAACCATATGTGCACTACCATATGTACAAATTATTTCCATTTGACTGGCAAATATTCATGGACACCATTTTATACTAAAGCACTGCTAGTGATCTTTAGGTTTACTCAATTGGTCAAGTACACAATGTTTTTCTTAGCAAACTTGTCATTACAAGGCTTAACTATACATTTTCATGCTGCATTTTATTAACGTCTGGAATTAGTAGGTTTTTACTGCAAAATCCATATAATTATACCTACAAATTAATATCAATCTCTCATTCACTTGTAATTGCTTTATTTTGCTCTCTCTCTCTCTTCTTTCCCATGATCCATTTAAAAACTGAATTTTATTACTAGCCTTCTGGAACATTAAATTGGATAGATTAGGTTGATGTCAAAAGCTGAAAGCATTCTGCTCATATCATGCTGTTCTAACAATCCCCAACTGAATATGATGTTTCGGAAATGGAAGAATTTTAAATGAGATTTTTGTGATATGTGTGTGCATGTGTATGCGCACGTGGTAATAGATTTATTTATATTTTATTATGATTTATTTATATTATATATGTATTTATTATTTA
Source organism: Stegonotus admiraltiensis (assembly GCA_032468215.1). NCBI lineage: Eukaryota > Metazoa > Chordata > Lepidosauria > Squamata > Colubridae > Stegonotus > Stegonotus admiraltiensis. The sequence continues at coordinate 51,206 of JANHZT010007188.1, read as the reverse complement.
TAGTAGTTGATTTCAAACACAAGAGGCTTCTATTTTATACTCTAACCTTTTCTCCAAATTTTACAATTCTATGATTTAGCAATATCATTTAGACTTATATACCACTTCATAGTGCTTTACATCCCTCTCTAAGTGGTTTTACAGAGTCAGCATATTGCCCCCAACAATCTGGTTCCTCATTTTACCAACCTTGGAAGGATGGAAGGCTGAGTCAACCTTGAGCCTGGTGAGATTCGATCTGCCAAACTGCTGGCAGCTGCTGATCAGCAGAAGTAGCCTGCAGTACTGCACTCTAACCACTGTGCCACCACGGCTCATAATTTCAAGTATTTTAATTTAAAATATGATTTTAATGCCAGTATTATATAAGATTATATGGATTTCTCATACATTTGAAGGGGATGTTGACATCTGATTTATGCAAATAGAAAGGAGATAGCAGCACAGACAAAATAATGCTTTGGTATGCTCCCATGAAACTGATGGAAACTTAATAATTCAAGTTCTAACCAAGGATCTAAGAATTAAAGGAGTATCTAAGAATAGAGGCAGTTCCAAGCAGTTGTGGGGGGGAGGGGGGTTGTAAAATTGGGGTTTTCAGGTCTCACACATTTATTATTCATTATGGTTCAGAGTCAGCCAGATCTTTACACTGGATTTTTGTCCACTTATTAAGTCCTTTCCAAGAATCCAAATGGGCAGATGTTATTATGTGATGGTGTTAAATGTATTATCACAGTATATAAGCTGTTCCTACTAAAGCTGCCTTTTTCAATTGAATGGTGATGATTCTGGCAATGCTGATGATGTTCAAGTGGTTTTATTATTATTAAATACATAACAATCTGAAATTACAACTGCCAGTTCTTTAGCCATTGTTGACCTTCACTTACAGCAAGTTTTTCCCAAGAACTTCTGTATAGGCATATTATAAGTGTTGATCCAACCGGTGTAGCCTTTTGTAATAGACAGATGGAAATTTTGACAATGAACAGATTTCCTAAGTAGCAACCAAAGTTTCTTTGTATGGCACCCATTGTGCTGACAAGGATCACCACTGCCAGTTTATGCCATACTCTTTCAACTATGATTTTCAGATCTTGATACTTTGTGGTCTTCCCTGATTCCCTAATAAAGGAGACAGTATTCTATGGTCTCCTTTATGTGGCACATTAATTATCCCTACTTCCTTATTTTCAACCAGAGTTAAAACTTGTGTGTTATGTACCTAGTCTCAGTTTTTATTTAGAAATCCCATTTTAGCCTGCTCACATTCATCCAATGCAAAGCATAAATCTGCTTTGTGATCTAATTCTCCTGAAACCTAGTTCAGCTAATGCAACATATTCAATCATTAGCCAAATACAGGAGTATTAAAAGCAGAATATAGGAGCACATATATTGGTTTTGGCCTCAGTGTATCACTTCCTTGTCTATGCCTGATTCACCCCTAATCTAAAGTCTGAAAGGACATCCTCTGCATTTGTTGGATAAATGTGTTTGGAAACCTCTGCAAATCTGACAGCCTTCCTTATTTAAATTCCACTCATGCAAATCCAAATCCACTCCCTAGATATGAATCAACTTCGTCTCTTATCAGAACTCTACACTGATATTTGCAGATGAATTCTCAAAGTATCTCTGCAGGTAAATTCCATCACTGTAAGCACAAAAGCACTAAATTTTATCAAGCAGAATTATTCTCTTCTATTTTATTTGTTCAAATAAGGTATCTTCTACTTATTCATAAAATTAAATTAAATCAAATTAAATGATGCTCAAAGTGCTGTGTCACAACATAAGCCTATTTTATATCCATGAGTGTCCTCTAAAGCTAATAGGCAAACTTTCTGAGTTCATTTTGATAGTGTATAAATAACAAAAAGAAATATTTTATTTCACATTTATTCTGCATTACATTTGTGTCTCTTCTGTTATTTACATTCCAAGCACATATTAACAGTGGAGGATTTCACCCTTAATCTTCCAGCTTCAAATGCCATTCTTTACTGAAACTGTCTCTAAAGACAAATGTTACATAAATTAACTTCCTGCCTTTATCCTAATATACCTCAGAGCTTTATTTTCATACTGTCTTCAAGTCTTGTCTTTTCATGTCTGCGGGTTTTTTAAAAAAATTTCATTGCATTGGTACTTTAACCTGTGTCTGAAACACATGTTAGAAGATACAAGTGAAGGACAATTGTTGACACACTAGATCTCATGTGATTAAGTCTCTCCTTCACATGCTGATGACGATCTTTCAGATTACTTTCAATTTACAGCTGAAAGAATCAGAATTATCTTTTTATTCATTATATAGAAGATAAAGAACTTCAAGAGCTATCAGATATGGTTATCAGATTTCAACTACTACAGATTGATATATAACTTTTTTCCTACTCTATTACCCTTATTAGCTTTCTTTCCTATTCAATTCTTCCTGCCCCTAACACCCAAACCTATAACTCTAAATGTCCTCATATCCACATCAGTTAAGCTTTCATTTTCTTAATTTGACCTTTCTGAAGTTAAACAGGTCTGGATTTTTTTTAATACTTCATGGATGGACCACTTTCAATTCCATATTTAGTTTGATAAAAGGGAGTATAAATGTTTAAAAGCTGTATGGAATTTGTCTTTTGACATCATGGGACTATTCTGCTTAGCTTCCTCAACTATCCTCACTATTCTTTTCAACTTTATTTATTCTCATCTTTTCTCATTAAACTTTCTAATTTTCAGTTGTCATTTTTCTTCAAATCCTTGAGCTCTTGATGCTCAGTATGGAAACACCACCTTTCTTCCTTTTTAATGAATTTGTATCTTTTATTTACCCCTTCTTATGCACATATTCATTAAAACATTACTCAAATCCAGGACTAATCACAATTTCTCCATATTATTATCGCTATTTATTAACTTTATGATCTACCCATCTCAACATTGCAACAGCTCTGGGAAAAGTACAGAATGATAAAAAGGTTAAAAAAAAGTAATACAAAATAATTAAAATTAAAAATATTAACTAAGAAACTAAAAAGAGCAGATCCCACCTCCTCCCATTCTCATCCCACTCTGTCCCTTGCCATCTTTTAACTAGGTTGATTATTTTTTTATAGTATTGTATTTATATCTTTAGGTTTTGCACAGTTTTATCTTTTAATATTGTAAGCTTCCCAGAGTTACCTTGTGGTAAGATGGGCAGCTAATAAATTTTACAAATAAATAAATAAAAAACCAAAAATGTTTTAGAAGGTGAATACTGTATATGGAGAAAAGAAAACATCTGACACATGGTTATAGTATATTCACACAATGCACTTACTAGATCAAATAAAGATGTAATGTCAGCCTATGCACAATATGCTAAAGTTCATTAGTTTTTTTATTGTATTATTTTATTGTATTATTTATTATTCTATTTTATTTTTGATTGTTTCATTGTGGCTTGATATGTAGTGTTAATGTAGTTTATTTAATTGAATTTATTGTGGCATCACACAGTGGGTTCATTTGGTAATAGATTAATATAGTCTGTTTATGAAATGGACAATTCACTTTTATATATTGCATGATCTACGAAAAACTATAAATGTCACATGAGATCAGGGGCACTGAAACCTAGGAGAAGACTTAATGGAATGCAAATCTCTTGATGGCAATCTAACTTTTCATTCAAATGTTCAGCATGAATATAACATAAAATGTGAAGCAACTATAAAGAAAAGTGACGATGCTACAAAGGAATCCTCATGAATTAAGAGTTAACATCTGTAGGAGGAGTCATCTGCCTCCCAGATGTAGCTGAGGGCAGAGGATCTGGGCAGAAGAGCCCAGATTGTTGTTACTGCTAAAATGTCTGACAGGACCTAGAAGCACTAGGCTTTAGTTCCACTTCTCTACTAAAATAAATTAAGCACATTTGTAAGACATTATATGTTTTCTTAGTGGATATCAGATGACACTGGTAAATTTCGATTGCATAAACAAGGACAGATTCATTCACATTTGTATTAACATGTATGAATACATCTATACAAATACAATTCTAGAATTTAGTTCCTGAACATGAATAAGAATCTAATGTCATAATTAATTATTCTGGGTTCATACACGATTTCTAGGTCATAACAATATAGGAAAAGCCTTAAGATCTCTCTTGATCCAAGTAAGCCTTAATGGCAACAATTAAAATGGTTTTCTATTAACTTTTTCTAGGTCTTTCTGTGTGTATAGTTATGTCTGCCTGTCCATCTACCATCCTACTTATGAACTTAATCTAGATAATATTTTAAATGTCACAGTTTGAAATATCACCACTAATTACAGCTTCAAGAATGTATGAAGGTATGTACCATTTATTGATAACACTAGAAGTTATTTTTAGACATTGTGTGTAGAAAGTATTTGGAGAATCAATTTGGTGTAGTACATAAGACATCAAGCTACAAACCATGAGACTGTGAGTCTGCTTTTAGGCACAAAGCCAGGTGGGTGATCTTGGGCCAGTCACTTTCTCTCAGCCCTAGGAAGAAGACAGTAAAAAACTACTTCTGAAAACCTCAAGAAAAACTGCAGGGACTTGCTGGCAGCATCGGAGATTTGGACACAATTTAATAGAAGAAAAAAATAAAATATTCAGTATTGGATTTATCTATTTAAAATAAAGCTAAAGGAAAGTCAATAGGTAAATGTTTCACTTCTCCAGGTTAACAATGTTGAATCCTAACACATCGGAAGAAATAAATAAGAAACAGCAGATTGTCTTTAAGTACAGTTGGCTGTCCTTTGCTGAAAGTATTTAAGCAGATGCTAGATGGTACTCAAAAAGGGGCACTATGTTTGCACTGGGTACAGTAAAGCTGCAGGAGTTTGTGTTAGATGATCCAATCTTCCTTCCTATTTTATCATTCGCTACATTGTGCCCTTGTTGGAAGAATTATAGTTGTACATAGGATATTTTCATCTTCTTTGAGGAAAAATGGAGAACCAAAACAATCCAATGCCAAATCCTAAGCAGAGAGATCAAGCAAAGCAGCATTAAAACCAAGAGAAAACCATAAAGGACAAACACAAAATAAATTTTCCATATGGGATTATGTATACAATAAAATTATTAATCAGATGAAATTCAAAGCAGGTTGGCCAGTTAGCAGAGCAAAAGATGCTTGGAGGGAAAAGTTTTATCATGTAGCTGCCTTGTAGGTCATTTATAGAAATCTGTGAGGAATCTATCTTACACTTACAAACATCTTACATTTTTCCACTATTTCTTTTGTTTGTTGTTTTTCATTTCTTTCCATGCACAAGCAAAAAATATGTGAAGGAAGGGAAACAGGAAATAGTTTCACTATGTCAAACAAAGTTCTTCAGAGTTTATGTGAGCCCTGTACTTCTCCACTATTCATAAAAACACATCAACATTTTTTAGGCTTCCCTGAAAATATGACCCAAAAATCCCTACTACTTTAAAGAATCAGTTCAAAAGAGGTATAATTCTAAAGCAATGGCACCTTTTTAGACTCACAGGGTAGCTTTAAAAAAAACTGAAACAAAACCCACCAATCTGTTGCTGAATGTGATATCAAACCTTGGAATACTAACTGTGAAATACCCACTTTAATATTTCACAAAAAGAAATGTGTGATGATCATATAAGTGTGACAAAAGGAAAACAATATTATCATAATGGTGTCATATCCAGTGTTATAGAAAAACAGTGAATATAAAGCAGTTTAACTTATAACACAAGAGCAATAATTAACTTTTTAAGAGCTCTCATACTTGAGACTTTATTTACTGTCTAAATGTTATAATTAATGAAATTAGAGTGCCACCTCCAATGTGCTATGTAATTTATTTGGTACAATTAGAAATATAAGCATTTTAAGATTTTCCAACATATGTGGCTGCACATCTTTCCAAGCTTCTGTATCAGTAGATATTTTAGGCTTATATATTATAATTATATTTTATATTATATACAAGAGATTTCATGTTCCCAGGTTGTAGGAAGTGTAGGCAATGTAAGGCTCACAGAAAAGAGAATGCTGGAAACATATAGTAAAAATATTTTACTTACATTGATAGTTAAATTTTAAGGATAATACTAAAAAATGTAATTGTCATAACCTGGTTTACCTAAAGCAACAAAATCATTTATGAAGATACATAATACATGCATACATTTGCATGTATGAAAGTAATAATACTTTATTGAGTGACTGAGAGCAAAAGCAGAACCAGGGCTTATATACAGTGGTGGGATTCAAATAATTTAATAACTGGTTCTCTGCCCTAATAATTTCTTCCAACAACCAGTTCACCAAACTGGTTAACAACTGGTTCTCCTGAATTGGTGCGAACTGGCTGAATCCCACCACTGCTTATATATCTTCACTACATTGCAAGGGCAAGAAAGAAAAAGGGAGACACATTACAAAAATGTGGAATATTTTAGATAAACTTATCCAAGTGATCTTATTATTATTTAACCCTTCCTACTGATCAGCATGCTAGCCATGCTGTTTTAAAATATGATCAGTGAATAGAAACAATTTCGTTTACTGGGCCATAGGTTTCTGACTGAGTCTTCTGTCTGTTGCCACTCAGGGTCAATTCAACTGTGAATGTTTTCAGCAATTCATATGTATCTGGGGGGGTCAGGGGCATCTCATAAGTAGCAGACACACGTAGGCTTTCAATGTCATTTAACGTTGAGAAACATTAGTTATCTTGATGACTCTTAAACTAAGATTTATTCTTTTACAGCTACATCAAATTTACCTAATATATTTTTAATTGAATTTTGAGACCAACTGATTTCAAAAAAGACTCTGGGAAACTTACAATACTTAAAATAATATGGACTTTAAATAAATATAACTGCCTGGACAAAATCACATCAATGACATCTAGGGGAAAAAGCGACAGAGCTTGCATAAATACCCTAACCTCAAGCTTGAGAACACAGCCATACATACCTTCAAAGTGATGCTGTTGCAGAGGGCAGGGCCTGCATCAGAGAAGGCATGGCTCCTCAGGCTTGCAAGATGACATTTAATTGAAGGTATCCAGAGTGTACAACTCTGCCTGGACAGGCAAAACCATTGGAGGCAGGAGGCCCTTCAAATAACTAGGCCATGGGCCATGAAGGGCTTTATAGGTGATGACAAGTGCCCTGAAAGCTAACCAGAAAGAAGTATGGCTCATAAACCAACAATGACACAAGGGAAGCATCCATTCATTACTCCCTGTGCTGCTGCATTTTAAACTAGCTGTAGCTTCCATATAGTCTTCATTTTAACAACCTTTGTGGCCATCAAAGCCATAAACTAGTAGTGCAGGTAATGCACCCTTATTTGTAAATCTCACCCAAAAGGCAGAGATTATCTGCTAAACTAACCACACATTAATTCATGGCAAGTGTTACCAAACTGTAGGTTAGCCAAATAAGCACTTTTAATAACATAACATTGGTTCTAATAGTAAGCAGATTTAAGTTTACTCTTTCATCTCCAAACAAGTAAAAATTTTAAGTAGGAGTAATAATTATAAGTTTTGCAGGCATTTGAATGGCAGTTCTCACAATTTTTTTTGAATGCTAGCAATCATGATCACAATAAAATTCCTGTAGTTTGGATTGTGCTTGCCTTAATCCAGCTCCTGATTGATGAATTCCACTAATTAATATCTTCTCCCACCCATGCCAGTGTCAACTATTTTCCATTCTATGGTCAAGTTGGGAGGGGAGTAATACTCATACAGTTCCTATCAGTTGGGAAATTTGGTGAAACATTTTTTAATTTCATGGAGAGGAAAGGAAGGGAGGAGAAAGGGGAGGAGAAAGGGGGGAAGAAAGGAGACGAGACGAGCAGCAGTGGGTTCTAGATTATCTTACTACTAGTTCGCCATGCACACGCTCGCTTCATGCACTCATGTGTCCAGTTCGCATGCGCACCTGCCTTCCACACATGCTCTCGGCCTTCTGCGCATACTTTGCGCATGTGCACACCTTCCACACATGCGCCCAGCCTCAAAAACCTAAATAGGATGGCATAGAGCCAGGTTGGGTGGGTGGGTAGGCCCACCCGCAATTTCCACTACCAGTTTGGGCAATCCGGTTCAAACCGGCTGAATACCACCTCTGGAGATGAGAGAAGATGAGACAAGACAAGAATTGTACTCAGAATGTATTAGCTGTTTTCCCAGTATCAAAATTCATGTATAATACTTGGTTGTTTTGAAATGCATATTGAGCTACACATCGTTATAAACATAGTATTACTAATATGTATCTGTTCTAACAGTTAAATATTTACATCTTCCAACAGATATGTGATATGGGAATGTACTGCAAAAAGTAATCAGAATAATTTGTTCTTATATTAGTCAGTTCAGGAAAATGGTAGGGTTAATAAATTAAAATATGTTACCATTTACATGGCTTTATGAAAAAAATGTTTTGAAGTCACAATGATTTATTTAACCAAAGAATAATTAGTGAAATAGAGGCTAAATTCCAAAGTGAAAGTTCATATTCAACCACAAAAGAACAATTGAATTTATAGAGGTATTCTTTTTCTTTGGTGAGTAAATCTTGGAATTGTTAGTTGTGAATTACATTTCAGTATAAACTTGATAGAGAGCTCAACCGTAAGTGATTTGAATTTTCAGCAGAAAAGGAGTCTTCAATGAGAAACGATCTCAAACTACTCCCACTCAGAATTCATTGTTATGTTTAATCTACTGCTGCTTCTTTGGCTCATTTACAAAAAGTGTTGGCACGTTATGAATGCAAAATCATTTTAATAGGGGAACTCCTGGGAAAGGGAGCAAAAGTTTTCAGCATTTACCATTTTACAATAAAATATGGCCAGCTGTTGGAAGCTTGCATTCCACCGTGGAGGCTTTCAACAATAGAACTATTGGTGTTAATGTTTTCAAATCTGAAATCTGTAGAGAAAGAAGTAATGATCCAAAAACTAAGGACAGGATCAGTTCAAACATGGAAACAGTGGTGAAACGTAAAAGACCTGTCAAAACATAGCCCAGATAAATCTCCCAAATATATTTCAACTTTAAAGGATCTGCATTGTTTTTAAACATTATTTTTAAGTGTGTGCTACTACTGTACCAAAGGACATTCTAATAGAGAAATTACTTTTACCAGTTTTGATGCAGTTTTTTAATATACATTATAGCCTCTCCTGGCACCCCAAACTCGACCATGACTGGAAAGGAAGACCAACAGCATCTTCAACTAAATCATAGTCAAATGAATTACTGATAAAAGAAATAGCATTTCCACAAATAGAGGAAATAGCATATGTTTCCCGGAAAGTCAGAGACAAGAGAAAAGAAAAAGAAGATAAGTGAAAGCTAATCTAAAACTGGTGCAGACACACTGGATTTGTCCAGTCCTCCACAATGCATATCATCGAATCTTGTCTGTCTGAAACCACCAGTTTTATAATTCATGAACTACAGTATTGTTCATCTACTAGAATAGATGAAGTGAAATAGTTTGTGACTGGACTTAGACTTTAAAGAAGCAGAATAGGAAGAGTATTGATACTTTTGAACTTTGGTGTTGTAGAAAACTCCTGAAAATACTGTGGATAGCCAAGAAAACAAAATAATGGATTACCGAAGAAATCAGCCCAGAGTTCTCACTGGCCAAGGTTAAATTATCCAACTTTAAACATGTTACCAGAAGATCCAGCTCTTTCAAAAATGCTCTAATGCTGGGAAATGTGGAAAGAAAGTGGTGGAAAGGATAACTATCAGCAAGATGGATGGAATCAGTCAAAGTGGTGATGAGTGCATCATTGGGAGATTAGAGATAGAGAAAATCTGGTGTACACTAAGAGACAGAATTGACTTGATGGCACATAAGCAATCTTTGATCAATTAATTCTGATGTGATTCAAATTGTATTTCCTTAATACATAAAGTGTAATTTCTAAATATAATAATGACATATTAGTTTATATTGCCTTCCAGCAGCTTTCTTGGCAAGGCATTCAGAAGTGTTTGCCATTCCTTTTTCACTAGCACTGAGAATGATTCACTCAAAGTAACCCAGATAGTTTCATACCCATGTAGCTATACTTAATCTGTTGTAGAAAAACAATTTAAAGATTAGTTGGAGGATTAACTCAATTTGTTTTCCTACATTTAAAAGCATCTTGAAAGTAAAAAATAATTAAACAGTATTTAGGTAATATTTTAGATAATGGCCTTGCTTTTGGGCATGCAAACAGTCAATAATTTATAAATAAGTCCAGAAGTAAGTAAATTCTAAACAGCCAAGAACCATTATTCTGTGATGAATTTAGCAACCAGCAATCATACTGTTTGCTTGTAAAGCATAATCATACCATGGCAAGAGGAAAACCTGTATTCTGTTATATTAATCTGTCTTCTGACAGATAAATTTGCTTCTGTGAGAGTTTATTGTTAAGGCTTCAAATGGTGCAAAATGTATAAAGTCATTTAAACTCCCCACCATTTTTTTTATTTTTCTGTACATCCCATTCCTGAAGCATTTTGTTTAATTACTTAATTATCACACTTAGATAATGTAAATACTATACTTGGGTCGCTTTAAAGAAATCCAATTTTACATGTTGGCATCATTTCTGAACGTGAAGCAATTTACAGTGAAGAAAGTGCTGTCTTCTGAATGGAGCCAGAAATCTTGATAATGTTCTCCTTTTATGTGATAGTATGCAATCTTGTGGGGTTGCCAAACTGTTCAATCCTCCTAATTTTACAGTACTCCTACTGATTTCATTTCTAGAATGGAGAGAAATGCCAGAGGGGGAAAATGCAGGTGTAATAAAAAGTTGTCTGCTTAGGGAAATAATTTGAGATTACTATGGTATCACCAAGATGCCAAAATTGCAAATAGGGTCCACTGAACATTATATTCCTAGAGTTGGGAGGGGATTTGAGAAGACTTAAACATCCTCCAATCTTCCAGTCTGTGTAATATGATAGCTAAGATAAATAAATTAATTGTTGCTAAGTTTTCAGGTTTGCAAATGGGTAGGTTTTGTTTCCAAGCAGCAGGTGTTATCACAGAAGGAAATGTTTTGAGCTGATTCTATTGCATAAAGTAAACATAGCCTCTGTTGATGCTTGGCTTGCTCTGTTCCTGATATAAATATACCAAATATAGCAATATAGTAGCTTGCCACCATGCTGTCCAGTTGTTATTCATTTCGCAGATAGCAAAATACTAAATGAAAGTTATAGTTGCTTGTGGGAAGGTAAGTGCTGATTAAATAGGACATTTTTGGATTTTTCTAATGTAAGGAAGAATTAACTCTCTTGACTATTCTTGATAAGAAGTAACTTGTATCTTGGTAATCAGGAAGAATAGAATAGAATAGAATAGAATAGAATAGAATAGAATAGAATAGAATAGAATAGAATAGAATAGAATAGAAT
>JANHZT010007188.1:16802-30424 GCA_032468215.1 Stegonotus admiraltiensis | reverse complement strand
TAATAGATGATGATGATGATGATGATGATGATGATGCAAAAATAAATTCAAATTCCCTCCCCTTTCACAATTGTAACAAAGAAGATGTGTCAAAATTATAAATGGATAAAACAAGATTTGACATCATCAGGATATATTCAGCATTTTAATAGTTTTCTATGTATAATTATTATAAAAATTGAAAATATATAGAAAGACTTTTGGTTTTAAACATGATAAGGCAATAGAATTATTGTCAATAATTAAATAAATGCAATAGAACTATGTACAAATGATGAGCATGTTATTACTAACATGTTTAAACTTTTATTTGAATATATTTGAAACAGAAGTTAATGTATGATAATATGGGCTAAAATATTTCGATATAATATAGAAATGGAACAATGGGTAAATACAGTATGTGGATGAATGGATTGAAATTTACATTGTGTTGTAATCTTAAAGAAAATTTTTATAAAATTTAGTTTTATAAAATTTGGCAATTGTCATCACAGAAATTATTTGAAATGTATGAAGGTACCGTGTTTTTCAGACTATAAGATGCTCTGGACTATAAGATGCACATTAGCTTTAGAAGAGGAAAACAAGAAAAAAAATATCTGCCTCTGCAGCCCGTACGCCACCACTGCAGCCCTTTTGCTGCCACCCATTCACTGTGGCCCGTTCACTGCTATGGTCAATTTGCCCCATGAATGGGTGGTGGCGATAGGCAGCGACGGTGATCCCTGCTGCCTAGGACAGCTGATCAGTGCCAGACCAACCCCTTCCTCCCACCATAATATTCACTCTATAAGATGCACAAACATTTCCACCCACTTTTTTTGGGGGGGGGGCTCTTATAGTCCAAAAAATATGGTAATTTAAATGTATGTTCTAAATGTGAGCAACAACAGGAGACATGTAACATTTAACATGGTGGACATATAAAGAAAGTTTAAAAATGAGTTTAAATACATAAATGAATTCAGAAGATCTTAAATACTAATATAGAATTCAAACCAGAGGCATTTCTTTTGGAACTGATGGACAAACAGTTGGAAAAGTATTCATGGAACTTTATTTATGCATGTAAATTTATACAATTTAAAAGTCAAAAATTATTTGTTTATATTTCTTTTTTTCTGCAGTCGACTTTTTTTTTATTCTTTACTTTTTTCTTTCATCTATCTTCCATTTTAATTATTAGTTCTTGTTAGTTTTTATCTCTTTATTTTAAAATCTAATAAAATTTTAAAAGACACAAATGGATAAAACTTGTAGCATTATTACTGTTTGATATTTTTTTTAAAAAAAAATCTATTTTGGCCTTCTTTCTTCAGAATGAAATATGCCAAGTAAAATAAAAAATAAATGAGATCTTTCTTAGTATCCCAGTTCTCCAAGCAAGCCTCTAGAGCTAGGAATTGACATTAAAATTGCACAAGGCTCTGATCACAGGATATGCAGGAAGGTGATGTTGAAAGCCAACAACAAAAACAGATTAATACTTTTTTTTTACTTTTTAACGCTGTTAAGTGAGTACTTTAAAGGAGGCCAACTTCCGAAAGGCTGAATCTTTGCATGCTAACTCTTGCTGAAGCTCAGAGACCTGCTTTATTCTTCTCTAGAGATTTCAGTGGATGTGATTCAAGCACCATTGAATGTGATGCTGTATTAATTGCCCTGGAGGGTAGTAGGCCCTTTGAACTGTGGCTGTGAGTGATATTTTGCTGTAAGACATGTGTCAGCACTTGGCTGGTTAACTATGGAGCTGAGTTGTATAGCATGCTGAGACCAAATATCTGGAAAACTACTTTGCATCCTAATCTTACATCTGTTTTCCATCATGAGATTGACTGGTTATTCTATCTTTTGGGAAGTGTCATTCTAAAATTATATTACATTATATTATATTATATATAATTGTGTGTGTGTAAATCATTCTATACATGCATGCATGCACGCACACACATGCACACACACATACATCATTATAATGTCAAAGAATATTAAGAATTTGCTATCATGTTTTAAAGTTTCCTAGAGTATTTGTTAAGTAGAAATTTGGAGGTGATGCAATGGATTGAGGTGCTCCCCTTCAACATTTGGAAATAACCTGAATGTGAATATTTTAACATTGTGATATCATAAAATCAAATCCACATGCAACCTATGTAGGGTTATGTGAGACGTTATTTCCTGAATTCAACTATGTATGTACCACATTCTGTATGTATTTAGCAAATCTGTAGACTTTGTTTTATAGACAAAGTCATATGTGATAATGGTTTGCTTGCATTTACTAATCTGTGGATCGGAAGATACTAATGTGTAGTAAAAAAATGTTCAGTTGTGTCACAAACCCAATAATACAATCCTTTCAAATACATTCTAGCCCACTCATTGGTTGAGATGAAATAACAGCCACATACATATGGAATACAATTCATCCAAGGAGCTTTTGCATGATCCTCATTACAATCGATAGCTGGTGTTGAGAAAAATCAAGATATAGAACTTTTTTGTCCTTTCATTAGAATTCATAAATTTTATTCTCAGGTACTTCGTTGTGTTCATTTAAGGCTGACTGCACAAATTTATTTCCTGTATGTGAAGGGATATGTATTTTATGCTGTATTGAATGTATGGATGATGTATTGAACATATTGGATGGAATGGGAAGACGACGACAAATAATTGATAATACACAGAACTAGTTTAGATCCCATCTGAAGACATTTCCGTAGTCTTGTGGCCAGCATGACTAAACGCCAAAGGTGTACGGAACACTGTTATTTTCCCACCAAAGGTGGTCCCTATTTTTCTACTTGCATTTTTTATGTGCTTTCAAATTGCTAGGTTGGCAGAAGCTGGGACAAGTAACGGGAGCTCACCCCATTATGCAGCACTAGGGATTCCAACCACTGAACTGCTGAACTTTCGATCAACAAGCTTGGCATCTTAGCCACTGAGCCACTGCATCCCTGTTGTATCATGTTAGTTGGTTATAAATTGACATCAACATAATATTACTTTGTGCTGTGGTGGCACAGTGGTTAGAATGCAATATTGCAGGCTTATTCTGCCCAGAGCCAGGAGATCGATCCTGACCAGCTCAAGGTTGACTCAGTTTTCCATGCTTCCAAGGTTAGTAAAATGAGGACCCAGATTGTTGGAGGAAATGTGCTGATGTTGTAAATCACTCAGAGAGTGTGATAAAGCATTATGGGGCAGTACAGTGTATTACAATATATACATTCTTGAATTATTTTCTTCTCTTTGTTTCATGAACACTTTTTTTGCAAGGATTCTTCCCCTTTATTTTCCAAGTCTACATGACATACATATCTGAAACTGGGCATCTTAGGCATTTGCATTTAATGCATATCATATGAATGAAATATGAAATATAATTTGAATATCAGTAGTTTTGGGGGGGGTTGAATGTTCAGATTTAAAAAAAAACATCAATTAAAATTTAACAATGTGTATGATCTTTTTGAAATCTGGAAAACTATCTTAAATATTTCCCTATTCAATCAAGGCTAAACATTAGCCATGTTGCACAAATGAAAGGTGGACTACAAAAAAAAATAGCATACTTGCCAAAATTGAAGAAATATAAGGGGGAGACCATGGAGGATATGGATAAGGGGCATCACCAAAATATGCTAGGAAGCTTTGCAAATGGTCACCCGGGTCAAGCCATTAAGGGAGACAAAATAGTAAAGAGAAAAAAAGGAAGCAAAATAACAACAATAAAAATATGAGCCTCTGATTTTTTAGTTTCATAAGATTTGTAATCTCTTTTAAAAATTCTATAAATTCCATTTTAAGCCACTTTTTTAAAGGCTGTGTAGAACCAGGAATTTGAGTCCTGTTTTGTGTAAACATTGAGAAAGTGTCTTAGCATCTTATCAAAAATTTCAGTAGATCTTAGACTACAGTTTGCTCATTGACCACAAAATATTCCATTGGATTTGTACTGAAATATGAGTACATTGTACTGAATGAGTAAGTCATTTTGTTATTGTTGCAATGAAAACAATAATTAAAGCAAGTATTTGTGATATTGCAAATTTATTACATTCCAGGATGTAATTATCACACATATTAATTTGATTTTGAGACAAGGTTTAGTATTTTAAAAGATTGCATTCTTTTAACTATCCCATCCTATCACTGATAGCTATAAAAACTGATAGCTATAAAATAGAAATAGATTCTCCATTCACTAATAGGCTTGTTTTTCACCATTGGAAAGAGAAACCTATGTCCCAAATTATTCCATGGACTAAAAATATGATATTACTTCTAATGCATGAGTAGGTTGCCTACAGATATACAGCAGGTTATTGATAACTACAATAAAAGATAGTTTATTGAAACTATTATGTATATAATAGTATATAATGTATATAATATCCTTTATTCTGCTTAATTAAATAATATTAATATAAAACATTTGCAACAAAATGCAATTTTATGTAGTCTCAGCCTCAGAACCAACAGATCATGAATTCTAGTCCTGCCTTAAGCACAAAGCCAGATGGGTAACCTTGTGCCAGTCATTCTCTCTTAGACCTAGGAAGGATACAATGGCAAACTACTTTGGAAAAGCCTTCCCAAGAAAACTGCATACATAATGTAGCTCTTCTGGCTGCCATAGATAGTCTTATTTTCATTCAAAAATGGATGGTACATGACCAATGGAAGATCTAGTAACGAAAATCAGGACAATTTTTTTAAAAAAATCAGATGTGATAGGAATACCATCAGGTACCAAGGAAATACATGTGGACATATTAGGGCAAAATTAGGAATTCCAATAGTTTAAACAGATAGGGACATAAGTTTAGAATTGACAGAAATCTCATTTTTGTATAAAAGAAAATAGTTTTAATAATAAGCCAGCTGGGTGATCATGAGCCAGTTACTCTCTCTAAGCCCTAGAAAGGAGAAAATGGAAAATCATTTCTGAAGTCTTGAAAAGAAAACTGCAGGACATGCTTAGATAATCACCAGGAGTTGAGATTGACACAAACATATAAAAAACATACAAACAGAAGATGTAGATGATAGATTATGTGCCATCAAGTTTATGTCAACACAGATAAACCTTCTCCAGGATGTTCTTCTCTGAACATGGCCTTTCAATTTCTTTGAGTGATGATGCATCAATCACTGCTGTAATTGAAGCCCTCTACATTGCTGTTGGCCATCCTTCCCCCACCCCCTTCTATCTTTCTACTTTTCATTAGAGAAGGCTTTGCATAATGCATTCAAAATATGGTAATTTGAGCTTGGTCGTTTGCATCTTAAAAGTAAGAATTCTGGACTAATTTGTTCTATGATCCATTTGTTTGTTTTCTTGTCTATCCTTGGAATTCTCTTCAAAACCAGGCTATAAATTAGTCCTCTTCACACCAGACTATAAATTAATCTTCTTTCTATTCTGCTTTTTCAAAGTCCACATTCACATTCACTTTTGTAAGCCTACTAAGATATTTAGTGTCATGCTGTAGGTTCCTTCTATATTATTTTTCACTCATTTTTGTTTAATTTGCCTGGGGAACAGAAACTGTTTTGTTCTGTTTTCTAAATAAATGCACTTGTCAGGAAAGGGATGCTTACTTCTTGCACTTACAATATTTGCAAGGTAGCTGTAACATACAGTCTGTGCAGATGTCCTATCCTCCATTGAACAAGGTTGTCTGCAGCAATTCTGTGGGCTTCTCATAACTAAATTAAATTCCAAGCGACAACACTATGATGTCCCATCATGGCACAGATGAGAGTAATGAATGATGAATAACAGAAAGCAATTGCAGTAAATTATTTATTTTCCTTCTGACAATTTAGTAGAAAAATAAATGTGTCTTCCTCCCAAGAGAAAAAAATGTTCAGGATATTGGAAATAAAAAGGTAACTTTGTACTACTTAACATTGCCACAAATAACTCTAACTTCTTGAAAATAGATGTCATTCAGTTTAAAATGTCTCAGATTATTAGATAAATCAGAATGGATGGTGATACACTTATATCACAGCTGCCCAAGTATTTTGAGGATTTTCTTTTCTGACTTTAAACTCAGGCTTCTTTCTTGTTATTCTTTGGCCAACTACTTTAGATAGATTTTTATATTTTTGCTGTACTTCCCACAGTTTTTTTTAAAACTATATTTTATTTTTTCTGACTTTTTCTTGACTTTATCTTTTTTTTTTCAGTTGCTCTAGCAATGTGTCATGTCTTTGGTGTCTCTTAGGATTGTGTCTTACTTGAAACAACAGAAGGAAAAAGAGTGCTACACTGTTTCCACTGTAGGTTCATAATTACCTACTGTGTTTCCCCCAAAATAAGACCCTGTCTTATATTTTTTTGAACCCTGAAATGCCTTATTGCCATGCACTCAAAAGCCCGATTGGGCTTATTATCAGCAGATGTCTTATTTTGGGGAAAACAGGGTATTTATAGTAACCCTTTCCGAAAGAGAATTACATTACACAACTTCAATTCAATTTTAAATGTTTGGCAGCTGACAAAATTGGGCTCTAAGGGAGTGCATGATGTCTCACAGAAAGACATTATTGGATTTTCACAATATAAAAAGTTGTGGACTGAACTCAGTTAGTACCTGCAGGAGTCCTTTCAAATAGGCAGATTTAATGTTGCCCTGTAAGAATGGGGGAAATGTTATTCTTAAATGTTTTTCTTACACATTGTAAATAGCAAAAGGTAGCCTGTGAAAAGGTACAGAATTGAAGGGATTGCTATTACACTGAAAAGGAATTACTTCAGTCTTCCTAGAACATAGCATTTGTATTTAGCCTCAGATTGGAGGAAATAATAAATAGCATCTTTGGGCTACAACATATATACTTTATATTAGCAACCTTACCTTGTGTAACATTTGTATTCCTCTATACAAGATTCATTCTGCAATGTAGATTTATAAATATTATTTATTCAGTGATAACTATGATAGATACAAATAGTACATTATGAAACCTCTATTTTAATTATTTTGTATTTCTGTTGCTTCTGTGGTAAAATATGTATTGATTTAATCAAAAGTACACAGATTCATTTTGTAATGGACATGAACCTATGCATCTGAAATAATTAGCTCATACTATCAAGCTTCATTTCACAACGTCTGTAAGAATTATTTGTTGGATAGCTAGATACAGCTTAAATCTCCCATTTAAGGAGATTTACAGCTTAAATCTTGATATTAACAATATTTCTTATCAAGTAACCTTCAACTCCCAACATTAGAAGTTGTCAACATTAACCATAACAACTTTACTTTAATTGTCAACTATTTTAATACTCCAGCAATAAGAGAACTGAATCTAGCAAACGAAGAATCCATAGGTTAATTCTACTTATGATGTCTTGGCCCAGTATCATACCTCTGCTGAAATCCCACAGTACTGATCATTGACTTAAAAGCACATATCTAGAAAGACAGTTTTGTGTTAAATTCATTAAAAGATTTTATCGTAGCAGATAAACCAAAGAGTTTTCTAAATGTAATTGATGTTATCCAGCTGTCTGCAACCCAGATCTGGTAGTTCTGTAAACAGGATTGTTACAGCACACAAAATAAATGAGAAAGGATTTTAGACAAGAAAACCCCAAAATTTTGAATTAAATCTATGAAAATGCACTGAAGTATGTATCTCTTTCTGTTCAACCAATTTCATAATAGCTTGGGTTCTAAGTGAGCAAACTGTTTTAAGTTTTTGCTTGATCCTTCCTGAGACTTTTTCTTGGAAAAAGTCAATTTATGCATTATAAAGTTTTCAATGGCTGAAACTTGATTGTGCCTAAAGAAAGATAAAGCATCCCATTTTACCACAGTAATTAAATTAAGAATTTTTCATCCCACCCCCTATGCTTGTTTGAATTAGGGACTAGAAACAGCCGTTCAAGTTTTCAGGAAATGTCAAAAGTGCTTAGAGACCTAGATGGCTACAGGTAACATTTCAATAAATCAGTGGTCTATAACTTGTTACATAAAACTTAATAACCAATTTTTTGAGCTTTCTGGCTCTGTGAGAAAAGGTGCCTGCAGTGCAAAATGTTTTGTGATTCATGTCTTATATTTAAGATCACTGCTTTCTGGTGGTTAAGCCACATAAATTTTTGACTGTGATTCAGGACTAAATAATTCCAGTTTTCTTTTTAGAGGAGAACATTTTGATATGGTCGCATAGTGTTGATGATAGAGTCTGTTTGATAACACAAGGCATTTAATACGCTGGAATACATGATTTGCTAGCTTTTCTTCTTCTAGGAAAATTATTAAATTGCTGCCCCAATAATAATATTCTTCACTATACAAAGTATATAAATATAACTCATATAGTCTTTCCTCACTTGCACTGCAGCATTATACAAACAAGCTCTGGTAACATAATTTTTTGCCATTTTTCTATTCATCTAGTCTCCAGGACCCTACCAGTGTTAAAGCAAACCTCTACCTTCAGGCTGACATTTATCAACCCTTCATAGGCTAGTTGGAAACAAGGTCTCTTCATAGCTGCTTCAGGCACAATTCTAGCTTCCTCTCAGCTTCATGTACCACCATTCTGAGGTAACTTCCCAAACAATTGTTAAAACATTTAAAAACAAGAAAAGAAAACAAGAATAAAAATATACTTAACATTTTTTTTTAAATGGCAGAAATGACAAAACTGAATGAGAAAGGAACAAAAAGGGGCTTTCAGTCATTCTCACCAAAGGCCTGGAGAAAAAGCCAGGTTGTCAAGGGCCCTTTGAAACACTGGCAGCATGGGAGTCATTTGAATCTCAGTGGCACCTCATTCCAGAGGGCAGGTGAGAAGGTGAGCTTCCAGGATCTCAACTGAAGCATTGTTTAATTGAGGAAACTGCTAGCATGCCCGATTGGATTAGGCAGGCAGATCATGTTTTGCAAGGGTGAAAAAACAGTGGAAATATTGAAATTGCAACACCAAAATGACAAGATAAGCATAAAAAAAAATCTAGGACTCAGAATGTGTTACCTACATAAAGAAAAGAAGGAATGTGAAAATAAATGCTGAATGAAAGCCTTGCTTTCTCTCGACACATGCACACGCACGCACGCACGCGCACACACACACTTCAGCTCAGGTTATAATAGAATAAATGGAATGGAGGAAAACAGTTAAGTTAGAAAGGAGTTTCAAAAACAGAAGAGTCAGTCATTGTGTTTTGTGCTACATATGAATGAGCAAGGTGTCACCATTTGGCAGAATGTCAGAACAGGCAATAGCAAATTTCATTTTAATTCCAGCAATTTTCTGCTAGTTATATCAGCAGAGAAGAAGCCTGACTGTCTTTAAAAAGAAAGAAATCAGGAAAATTCAAAAGAAATTGGGCACAAAACTATGCTGCTGTTTTTTTTCAAAATTTCAGAAACTTACATATAAAGTTTGTGTCCTTTGGTATGGCATCATCTTGAATATAAAGTATTGTATATGTGACCAAATGCTAAACTGACATGACTAAGCAGAGCTGGTAAATTTATTTCAGTAGCTTGGTGATTTGATGATAGGAAGATGAAATCTCTTAAATTTTCCACCAAGTAAAAAAGATGAAAATCTTTTTATCTTTTTATCAGTGTCGCTTACTCACTGGCACATGAATGTATTTTTAAACTACAGATTTTTTAAAAAGGAGAATAATTAACATTTCTGGTTAGAATATGGGATATATTTGGTAAGGTCACAATTATGTTGTGAATGATAACAACAATGACAATGTTGAGATGATCATTGATAATTAGGGTTAGTGTTAGGGTTAACCCTAACAGAACCAAACTCATGGCTTTTGTCAATATACAAAATCTGTACCTTTGAACATTTGAAACATCGTGCCTTCTATTCAGTATTTTTCTGATGTCTTTCAGACATACTCTTCATATGTTCAACAATAACAAGCAAGATATCTACATAGCTCATGCCCTGTTACTAAAGGAACTACTCTTACTTACCTAATTTTTCTTATCTTCATTTGTACTAAAGAACCTCTTGATGAGGGTGAAAGAGGTGAGTGCAAAAGTTGGCTTAAAACTCAACCTTAACAAGCTAAGATCATGGCATCTGGTCCCATCACAGTGGAGGAAAGTTTTGGCAATAGAGGCCTGTTTCAAAGAGATGCCTGGATTAAGAGACCAAGCAGTCCAAAGCTCGAAAGAGGACAAAAAGGAAGAGTTTCAGTGTATTCACAACCTAGAATGTGTCGAATATATTTAGTAAGTTAGAAAGTTATGGCTTTAGCTTGGCAAGATTATGTCCATAGTTATAAACAAATGAAGGATTGAACGATTGGACTTTGCTGTGTCATCCATGGGCTTCAGCCTGACATCGTCATTACTCATTAGAAATGGAATTAATCTCTGAGGTTATCTATCTATCTATCTATCTATCTATCTTCTATCTGTCTGTCTGTCTGTCTGTCTGTCTGTCTACCTACCTACTTACCATGTTTCCCTGAAAATAAGACCCAGTCTTATATATATATTTTGAACCCTGAAATAAGCACTTGGCTTTATTGTCATGCACTCAAAAGCTCAATTGGGCTTATTATCAGGAGATGTGTATACCCAAATTTATTTTTTATTATTTTAATTTTAAAAATAGAAATTGTCATGTTAAAAAACAAAGCACCAGCTTCTATTATTATCTTTGCTTATAATAATACCTCTGAACTGAACATACATATTCTTGAAGAATGAAATTGATGGAGAGTGTAGCCTAATTACTTTTTGCAAAGGTGCTTCCTACCCAGAAAAAAAATAATAGAGTGATGGAAAGCATGTTAATCATTTGCTTTTGCTTTTCTGACATGAGGAGTCCTTGGTGCTTTCTGAGCTTGGTTGTTTTCTTGCAGATGTTTCATTACCCAAACTAGGAAACATCATCAGCGCTAGACTGTCTTTTCTGACAATCAACACCCACTAAAGCATCCATTTTATGCAAAGACAACCTCTACAAGGGTTTCAATTTCACTCATTACGATTCTGTGTTTTTTAGGATTTCGGTGTGTGGTTTTCTTAGGGAAAACTTGAAATGAAGTCTCAGTCAAATTTCTGCTAAATTGTATTCTCTCTTTTATATTATATGCATGCTATTTGAAAATACTTTCTGTACTACTAACATAAATTAAAGTGCTTTTCATAGTCAGTGGTAACCTGGGACCAGGTTGAAAATTTTAAAGACTAAAATAAGAAAAGATGATGAACATACTTTCTAGACATTTAAAAAAATGAAGCAGAAAGTTAATACTATTATTGCAAAGAAACTTTAAATGTATTCATTCTGTGAATATCTCCCTAGAGTACAGCTGTTGTGTTTGGTAAATAAGAACATTTGCTTTTGTTTCCTGGGTTAATTTGCCTTGATTTTCTCCTTTTCCCATGATATCTTTTGATCATATTTGCACAAATGCAAAAATATAAGCCAATAAAGAGAAAGAATGAATTTGTTTTTAATTCATCTAGAGCCAGGTTGAATTAAAAACTGATTCTTTAAAAGTACTGCCCAAATTTATGAACTGTAAAAAGACCCCTGCAATATCCCATTGTATCTTGTTATTTTTGCTAGTCTTAGTAAATCTACCAGGATTATCCTTTCATTCACCACAAATTTGTATTCATATAGTATATCATCTTGCCTGAAATCTAATCTAATCTTTCTTTTTCTTTTCATATTTCCTAAAGCTGGATTTGGTCAGTATTTTTTCCCATGGGATGTCAAGAAAGATAACTTATTTTCTTATATACCTCATTGATGTTTTTTTCTACTAAGTGGCAACAAGTACTAAGCTGGCATCCAAGTAAAATATGCTAATTTTATATCTTACCTTTTAAACTGATAAGAGAATGGCAAGGGAAGTTCGTAAAAAAAAATCAATTTCTCTCTCTCTCTTTCTCTCTATCTCCCTTTCAAGACAATTGGGGATTTAATTTATAACTCTACAATTTATAACTTATAACTTAAAACAATACAAACAGATCTATAGAGTTGGACTTATTTAGTTTCTGAAGCACATCACATATTAATGTTAAGATTTCATGAAATTTTAAAATGCTAGATAAATAACCTTTAATTCAAGTAGCTATTCATTTCTAAGGGTCTGACTAGCTAACTACACAAAGATTATGGAGAAAAACAAGAACATAGAAGCTATTATTAATAATGGACACAAATAGACATTGTGCTAATCTTCAGTGTGCTAACAGGGATAGTGACATTATCCTCTCTATTGAAAGAATAGATGGTACTTTCAAATGTAATACAGGGTTCATGGACTATTATAGCTTCATCAAAATCCTAAAATTAATATAGTGGCACAGCTTTGCCTCTAATATACATTTTTGTCATTTGCCCCTTGCTCTCCAGCATAGATTCCCCTGATGAAAGGATGCTAAATCTGTCTTCCATCTATATTTTTTCCTTGCAGTCACTGCCATTTTTCATCTAGTATGGTTATACTATGTCTAAAAAGATGCCCAATTATTTAAGTTCAATTAAGTTCAAATTAAGTATGCTCTTCAGAACTAAAAGTACAATTTACCTGCTAGTAAAATGTTCATATCTGGTCTGAAAAGTACAAACATACATTTTTAAAGATCCCAGAGTTGAATAGATTATCTGTTCTGATATCTGATTAATAATGCAAAGACCTTACTTAATGAAGAATATTATTGACAATTTTCATGTTTTTTTTCTTTAAATAGCAATTCTTTTCATCAGATGATGGTGATGATGATATCCATTCAATCATGCGATACTCTTGGTGATTCTACAGACCAGCTGTCTCTATATTTTCCAATCATGTATGACTTATTTCAGTTGTTTTATGCTCTGGCTGGTGTTGTGATGAGACCTCATTTCCTTTTATAAATGTCCATTTTAAGCATAAACACCTTTTCCAGTGAGTTTGATCACATGACAAGGGCAAAATAACTAAGGCAGAATTTTGTGATTTTTGTCTTCCAGTGCTATGTCTGGTTTTATATGTTCCAGTGCTTGCTTGTTTACCTGATTTACTATGCAAGAAATGTGCAATAACTTTTCCCAACACCACAGGTCAAACAAGTTGAGCCAGCCAATCAAACAGTCTGAAATCAGACCATGATTCAGAAATATACGAACAAACAACATTCAGATTAATTTGCATCTCATAAAAAAGGAATTTAAAGATTTGTGTTCTGATAGACGAGCACAATTCAAAATGCACTGATGATGTCTCCTTGAGTGGTGATGAAACATTTGCAACCAAATTGCCAAGCTCAGAGCTCAAACCAATAGCCTAAAGTTGAGTTTCCTTCTATCTTATTTTTTTAGAGTCCAACATTTGCAGCCCTAGTTAGTTATGGAAAACATGAAAGATACTAATCTGTATTTAATTGCTAGGCTGACATCCTTGCATTTCTACACTCGATTCATGTTCTTCATTGTTGTGTGACTCAGAATAATTTGATGATTTTTTTTTAATTTGATTTATATGCCGCCCTTCTCCGGAGACTCAGGGCGGCTTACAATGCATTAAGCTATAGCCTTCATACTTTTGTATATTTTATACAAAGTCAGCTTATTGCCCCCAACAATCTGGGTCCTCATTT
>JANHZT010007187.1:290611-309062 GCA_032468215.1 Stegonotus admiraltiensis | reverse complement strand
TACTGCGAGTTCAATTCTCACCAGGCTCAAGGTTGACTCAGCCTTCCATCCTTTCAAAGGTAGGTAAAATAAGGACCTGGTTGTGGGGGCAATAAGCTGACTTTGTATAAAATATACAAAAGAATGAAAGCTATTGCTTAACGCATCCGGAGAAGGGCGGCATATAAATAATAAAAAAAAAATGAGATGTCTCCAAGGAGTATAAATCCTTCATTCCCCACCATCTAGTCAGAGCTGAAGAAGTTTCTTAGATGAGAAGCAAAATATCTTCAAAGAAAAACAAGGAAGTCCAGTTGCCTCTTGGAAAAGCACCTTTGGGACAGTTCACAGTAGATGACATTCACAAGTTTTAAATCATATAATATAAATAGGGGGAAAAAACCCTAAACTCTGAGTTTATTTATTTCTCTGCTTTCATATTATTACACTGCATAAGGCTACAACTGGTTCTCAAGGGAACAGAAATATTTGCAGGCAGGATGGGTGTGCCATTAGCTAAACTTCCCACCTTTTCTCCTGCAATTACACTCACTTGTATGGGCAAGTAGGACATAAGGGACTTATTATGAGAGAGAATGGTTATGAATATTTAGCCACATCATTTTAATAATCCTAGTGACTAAATATTGAGTTAACATATGGATCATCATGATAATTAATATTTTCTGCATAATTTTAAATGTGTAGCATTATTTCAATGCAAAAACAAATCCCATTACCTTTTCAAGTATATTTTTAATTTCATTACATCAGTTATTGTTTTTACTGATTCCTTCTAAACTAATAAGGTCTCCTTCTCACCTTGTTCCATTCAAATATTTTTAAAGCCAAATATAAATTTAGCTTACTTTAGTTGGGCTAGCAATTCTGCTGCACTAACATATGGACAAGTTGCATTAATTTATTTATCTACATTATGTATCTATGAATGGCAATTATTGTGACTGAGTAATGCATTCATTATTTGAGGTAAATCACTCTACTAATTCCATCAAAATGTTTTCCTTTGCCATCAGCACTCTTTAACTCAGATTCAGCATATTTTACATTCAATTTCAATAATGTTGAAACAGACTAAATTGGGCCATATATGTAGTCCTGAAGGTTCTTTTTCAAGAGGCTTTCTGGTTTTTCTTTCAAGACATTTCGCTTCTTATTCAAGAAGCCTCTTCAGCTCTGGCTGAATGGTGGGAATGGAAGGATTTATACTCCTTGCAGACAGCTGGTCATTTGCATTCATTTAGAGAGTTGTTGATGCCACCTGGACGTTTATCTGTGTTGTTAGGGTCACCTGAGTAGTGCAAATGGATGTGGAGCCTTCTTGGAACTGTACACAGAACTGTACATCCAGCCAGAGTTGAGAAAGTTTCTTGGATGAGAAGCAGAACATCTTCAAAGAAAAACCAGGAAGTCCAGTTGCCTCTTGAAAAAGTACCTTTGGGACAACCATGAACTGGATGACTGAGAATCTCCATAGACATTGATCATACTGTATATGTAGAACTGAAACTGTAAGAAACTCCGCTAATATATCTTCAAATCTGGCAGGTTTTGCTGGTATTATATTCTGAACAATCTGAGTGAGTAAATTCAGTTATAATATGGCTGTATCTGTCCTGCTGAACATAGATTACATTGTTCTTTGTTATTCTCACAATGCACCTTATAAGGGTTTGCAATCATTTATCAGAATGGTCAGATTATTGGTAAGAGAATAGGTAACAGTAGAGCTAAGTATAGGACAGGCAAGTATGTTATTGCCTAATTAATAGACTTCAGAGGTACAGACTGAATTTAGAATAGTGTTAGGTGGAAATGCTAGCAGGATATGGTTTCTATAGCAACTGAACAAGAGATAGTGTGGTACCAGTAACTGAATATATGTAAGCAAATCTGAAAACATGTTCAATTAAAAAAAAACCTTCTAGAATCTTTCTCTTTGCATGTAATTAATATAAGATGGTCTGATTACTATTATCTTTGTCTTTTGTGTGATTAATATAAGATGGCCTAGCTATTGTGCTACTGTACATCTGAAATATTCCTGGATGCCAAATCAGCTTTCAAACACCAACAATGGTCCTATTGATCAAATGTGACCGATACCTTCCTCTAAAACCAACAAGACTCCTCACAGATGTCAATTCTGCCTTGTTTGAAATCAGCCTTAATTTTGATAGCTTTACGCAGTTGGAACAGCCAGAAGAGTAACATTGCCCCTGAAGAATTGGACATTTTATATCACTGTGTATGAAAGGTCATTTTCTCTCCACAAGTTTTCTTTTACAGTGTGTGTCCCTGGACACAACGGTGACGAAAGCGATGGAGCTTGAAAGGTAAGACCTGCGTCCCGCTTCTCGCCCACCCCACCTGCCATCCCTAAATTGCATCCCTAAAGGGGGGTGGGTGGCTAAGCAAGGGGCAGGAGCCCTGCCATGCCCAGCGAGGGGAGGGGAGAAGAGACGGCAAGAGAGCCACGTCTCACTCCACGGGTCTTGCTTCTCCCCCACCCCACCTGCCACCCCTCTCAATAAAGAGACAGCAGGGAAAGAAAGCAGCTGACGGACCTGGAAAGATAAGACACGTGTCCTGCTTCTCACCTGCCCTATCTGCCACCCCCAAATTGCATCCCTAAAGGGGGCAGGTGGCTAAGCGAGGGGCAGGAGCCCTGTCATGCCCAGCAAGGGAGAGAGAAGAAATAGCAAGGGAAGCCATGTGTCTCGCTTCTCCAGTGGGGTGGGAAGTGTTGGGCTGCTCTGCCGGCGTGAAGAACAGGGAGGGGAGCTGATGGCATTGACGGGACATCCAGTTCCATGCTCGCCGCCTCCTGCACCCCCAAAATAATAAGAACCCTGACCCAATAATATGGCCAAGCCCTTATTTGGGGGGGTCAAAAGAAAATAAGAACCTGTCTCTTATTTGGGGGGAAACACGGTACTTATTTCTTAATCACATCTATTATGCACTATATCTATTAGTCCAAAGATAACCTAAATATAGTTATAAAAATACATATGACATAGTATGCTCTAAATAACAGGGGGAAATCCATATTATAAATGCAGATTATGTTGTAAAATGAATTCAATCCTAAAATTCAAGATTATACAATATAGTAATATACTAATACTGTAGATTATACAGAGACATGCTGCACCATTTTCTCATTCTTTGAAGGCTTCAATAAACAAAAAAAATGTATTTTTATACATAAATTTCATGTTTAAATCAGAAGTATATGTCGTATTTGTTAAGACATGAATTCATTGATTCTCCTAAATTATATATTCACATTCTTTATGTCACAGCTTAAATATGTAACTAAGTTTCATTTTTCTTTTTAATTCCATATAAAATTGAATTGTTGGTTTCCATTCAGGTGTTTCAACTCTTAAGGATGATAAATTACTAAAGTATCCAAGATACTCTTTAATTAATTCATATTTCAATTGTGTATACTGCCAGCTGTATATGTATGCCAATTCAACATACAATTTTGTAAAGTCTTTAAAACAATCATTTGAAATCAGCTGATCTAAGTGGAAAGCAGAGCCTGTGCATGTGCACACACCTCCCTCCAGCCAGCTGGTTTTCAGGTCTCTGCCTTGCATGCATGGGGGGGTGGGGTGCATGTGGGAGACATGTGCTCATGTGTGGGTGGCAGGGTGCATACAAGGGTCATGCATTCATGCACAGGGGTAGGGGTGTGGGGTGGTCACGCACGCATGCACAGGTGGCATGGGTGCATGCAGGGGTCACACAGGCATGTGTGAGG
Source organism: Stegonotus admiraltiensis (assembly GCA_032468215.1). Taxonomy (NCBI): domain Eukaryota; kingdom Metazoa; phylum Chordata; class Lepidosauria; order Squamata; family Colubridae; genus Stegonotus; species Stegonotus admiraltiensis. Next base: position 305,287 of record JANHZT010007187.1, on the reverse strand, counting down.
GTGGGCGCAGGGGGGAGTTGTGCACCCACTGCATTATGGGTGTGTACGCATGCGTGCATTTGCTACTCGGTGCTGAAAAGGTTAGCCATCACTGCTCTATACCATTCCAGACAAGTGGCTAGCCAGACTCTTCCTTAATGCCTCCAGTGGTGGAGCACCCAAAACTTCTGAAGGCAAGCTGTTCCACTGGTTAATTGTTCTGTCAGGAAATTTCTTAGTTTTAGGCTGCTCAAATATAGGAACACTGCTATCATGTCGCTCATAGTCCTTCTTTTCATTAGAGTAGACATACCCAATTCCTGCAACTATTCTTCATATGTTTTAGCCTCTAGCCCACTAATTTTCATTGTTGCTTTTTTTCTGCTTTCCAAAATCTCAACATCTTTTTTATAATATGGTGACCAAAACTGGAGTATTCTAAGTGTAGTCTTACTAAGGCTTTATAAAGTGGTACTAATGCTTCAAGTGATCTTTATTAATGCAACCTAGGATTGTGCTGGCTTTTTTAGCTGCTGCACACTGCTGGCTCATATTTAAATGATTGTCCACTAGAACTCCAAGATCTCTTTCAGTTACTTCTATTGAACCAGGGTTCATCTAATCTGTACCTGTACAAAGTAAATAAGCCTTACTTTTATCTACGTTTGAATTTCATTTTGTTAGATAGGGCCCAGTATTCAAGTCTGTCAAGATCCATCTGGATCCTGAGCCTTTCTTCTAGGGTGTTGGCTATTCCTGCCAGTTTTCTGTTGTCTGCAAATTTCCCCTTCTATTCCTTCATCTAAATCATTTATGAAGATGTTGAAGAGTACTGGGCCTAAAATGGAACCTTGGGATACCCGTGGCTTACTTCACTCCATAGTGAATATAGATGTATGTAATTCCAATAAAGGGCTACACATTGAGTAGAGTTTGTCAGCCAATTACAAATCATTAGTAAGAATTAGGTCCAGTATACCTGTCCCTCTAATTCCCTCCTCTACCTTCTGGATGACAAAGTTGCCAGCTGTAGGTTGGTCAAGAATCAGTTCGATCTCCCACTTGATGTAGAGTTTGTATCCCCAGTTGATGTCAGGGTAGTTAAAATCTCCCATGTTTTTGGAAACTGGATTACACTGTACTGATTTTCTTTTCTTTTGTTATGTGTGTGTGTATGTGTGTGTGTATATATTTGAATCCGAGTAAGGGTATGGCTAGCTGATGAGAGCTAAATAGCTTGAAATAGATCTATACTAGTCCTTCTTTATTTCTTTATCAGCAAATATAAATTTGATATATATATAGTTAGCTACCTGGAGTCACAAAGTTGACATGGGCCACCTTATAAATTCTTTAAATAAATAAGGAGGAAAAACTGTAAAAATACTCTACAATGCCACTGTCAGAAAGGAGAGTATATGAGCATAAAATTTAAAGCTGCCCAATTCACAGCTCTCAAGAATCTATAAAAGGACACACCCTGAGATCCTAGAGTATCAGCTTGGCTAGCTTTATTCAAATAATTTTGCTGATAACAGTTATTCATTTTTCTGGTGGAAGCTTATATGTCCTCATTGGAAGTTACTTGGAGTCAGCTTTCAATGTGTACATTAAATTTATAAACAAGAGATCCAAAGAAATAATAAACTAAGAACAAGGATTAGGCAATATTATCACTTAAGACATCCTTAATTTAACTGCAAATATATATCATGTTCACTGTATTTTAAAATTAAATCTTAGTCATAATCACAAGCACCTCACTTTGACTTGAGTTTCCAGGAAATGTCCCAATTTCTCAATCAATATTTCACCATAAATAATGGGAATAGTTTTCCTAGAAAGTGCAGTAATTGCCATAATTACAGTAAATGCCATATTCATTGAAACATGCTCATTTAATTTTCATGCATATCTTCTGTACTGAAACATTCTATAAGATGCTAGAAAACTAGCCAATCATGCCAGGAAGTCACTGATCCTATCGTATCCCATCCCATCCCTCTACAATCAAAGAAAGAGTTAACTTATTTCCATCAGGCAGCTTTCTCTAGGAAACTGATAAGAAAAGAGCCTGTATGTTTCTTTGATATGGCTAACTGTATTGGCATACTCTAAATATGTGAGATAGATAAGATGATAGATCGATCGATAGATATTGATTCTTAATTCTTTTAAATACTCTCATGCTTTCAGGAAGGACTTCACTTTTTAGATACTGCCATTCAGTTAACAAATAGTTATTAATTCTTTGACATTAACCTATTGCTTGCATATATCACATTTGGACCACTATGGTCATGATTTTAACTTTCCTTAACTAGATCCTGATTACAATTAATTAAAAATGTATTGGTTTTCTTGTCATTTCCACAGCCATGTATGATAGTTCTCAAACTTCTTTGACCCCTTAAAATGTTAAAATGATTTTTTGTGATTCCCCACCCCCATGAATAAAACTAATGATTTCATGAGAATTGGAATGCAAATAATTATACCATTTTTAATCATTAAAGATTATTTATATGTCAAAATATGTAAAGTATAAAAGTAAAAAACTATTTAATTGAATAATAGAAATAAACAAGACTCCAATGAAAGTTAAAAGCTTATTTTTAATTGGTAGGATGAGGTTGTTTATATTATATTATACTTTTGTATAATTCCAGAAATCTAAGCTGCACTGTGAATGCAGTAACTCTCATTCACCAAGAATTGGAATGGCAAGTGAGGTGAGTGTTTTCTTAAAATGTTGCAACTTGCAAAACACTACTGGCAATTTCCCATTGTAACTGTATTGATTTAACGATTACAGCAGGTATCATCCTGCTCTACAGGTTATACAGATAACATCCATAGGGAAACAACAGTAAACAAGTAATAAAATATTCGTTGCAATGGTGCAACACAAACTCATTTATCTATTTATTTGTAATATTATTGCAAAGTATAAACTCGCATTGTGATGTTATCATGTGTATATTTTGGAATTATTGTAGTTTGGACTGGATGCTTGTGAATCACATCTTTGTTTTCTTCTAGCCTTGTGCTTGGTGCTTATAAATCACACCTCCAGTTCTTCCCCTCCTTGCAATATATTGCCCCACTTCCATTCCTCTCTGTATGTATTCCTGCTGCAGAAGTGTCAGGTCAGATGGCCAGAGCATTGTATAAGAACCCCATGTAATCCATGCAGTGTTACTCCTCATTACATTGAAATATAATGTGATCTTTTAAAAAAAACAAAAGCAAAAATATCACATAAGTTTCTGATAAAGTTCTGGGGAGCTGCCACTTTGCATTGAGCATACTTTTAGATTAAATTGTTCAGTCTGCTTTAAAAGGACTTGTGCGGCAAATATCCTTCTATGCAACCCGCTGGAGGCTATGACCACACTTTGGGAAACACTGTTTAAATCAGGGGTGTCAAACTTGATTTCATTGAGGGCCCCATCTGGGTTGTTTTTAACCTTGGGGGCCTGGGGGTGCGTGGCCAGGGTGGGTGTGACCACCTTGACATCACTCATCGAGGCTCCATTTTTGGCTGTGATGGCTGCCTGCAGCCCTCTGCCAATGAAAACAGAGCGTGGGGAGGCTGCGGGCTCTGTCTTTGCTGGCAGAGGCACTGCGGACCAGTCCTTCACTGTTTCCAGGGCAGCCCCGCGGGCCAGATCTAAGTACCCCATGGGCCAGATGTGGGCTGTGGGCCTTTAGTTTGATACCCCTGGTTTAAATGCAAATATATCTGGGTAGTTTGTATGTACTATAATGAACTGAATATGGATGGATGGATGGATGGATGGATGGATGGACGGACGCATGCATGCATGCATGCATGCATGCATCCACCAGACTTGTGGATATCTATGGTCTCTGAAGCAATCTAGGCTTCTGAGAAGGGTGATAGTACATACTTGCCATTTTTTTAAAAAAATCAGTGATTTTCACCCATTATAATTATTGGATTTATTGTTACTCTAAAGAGCTATATTCAATAATCTTTTAGTACACAAAGCACCACTTTCATTACTACTAATTCATCTCTTCCATAAATTTTGTAGCCAGTAAAATTTAACTGAAATTTATATTTATGAAATTATATTGGTGAAATTCACAGCACATTCTCTTTTCAAATATTTTTTGTAAACTTTTTGAGCAATTCTGAGCAATACTACAGTAAAGGAAAAAAAATCCTAGCTGTATATCTTGACTCTTCATATTTTTAAGCAATTTCAACTACTCTCCCATGATTGCCATGCAGCCAGCACCTCCACTGAGTTTATTTGCAGTTGAAGTAAGTAACAGATTTTTGTTTGTAACAGTGATGTCAAAGTCAAGGAAATCTGACAAAATACCTTGATTTAATTTAAGCCAATTTTTCAGTACCAGTGTTGAGAAATACACACATACATATACACCTCTGCACACAGACAGACACACACACATTCTACAGAATTCTCTTATGATGAAACCTACAGGCCTAAGTGCCTCTCCCTGGCTAATGCAGCTAGATTAGAGGTTCCAGTTACCAAGTTTTGTCATAAAGTAACCTTCTATTGCTGTTTTGCTTCTATTCTGCATCTTCTCTTTGATTCTATTCTAATAACAAACATGGCAACTTGGTAGCTCTTCCTTCTTCCAATCCTTGTTCCTCTGACGACAACCTTGGCTATTTTTAATCAGTTACAATTATTCAGAATGTGAAGTGGAATAAAATATGATCAATAAAGCTGCTACCTTCTTATATCATTGTCCTACTTTCATGCCACATTTCAGGAAATCAATTGCACGCACTTAAATGTGGTTACCCTTAGTATTTCTATTGCCTACATTATATATTCAAACTGTAAACAGAAAACAACTAATATTTTTCCCATATACTGAATAAATTATTCATGTCTCATTTATAAATGCTCAGTTTAAATATAGCATGTAAATAAAATGTTAAAAGATAATTAATTTCATTTCAATTATTTCAAAACTACTGCTGATTTCATCCAGTTTTATCAAGAGTAAGAGGTTTACCATTTCCTTGGTTCTTTTTTTTTTTCAATTGAAAGTCAAGCCTACACCTCTAGTATTCCTTAGAGACATTCTACCTGAGAAGCAATTATGTAAAACTAATTGTTTGTGATTTTGCTTAGCTTCTAAGCCTAGGCAAGAATGATCACATGCTGAGATATGCTGCAGGTTGAAAGAGACAATATGGCAGCCTCCTCTCCTTTCCCCAGAAGTGCTTTGTGCTCAAAAAGATACAAGCCCTGTACAATATGGCTAACCTACTAACCAGAGTAATTAATATCACGATCCATTGCTGGAGGCTCCTAATCAGATATTCTCCAAACATGTGACTGCAGGACCCAGAATTTCCAACCAGCATCTCCTCTACATTTGTGGTATACCAGGTTTGGAAATTCTCCAGGAGAAAGCAAATTTAAGCACTTCCTATTGAGTGATGTTGACTGTGAGAACAATCCTGAGACTGATGGGCTGTAGTTTTCTTTATATCTTGTGAAGAAAATAACTGCTATTAGTGGATCAGTGATCACAATAAAATATACTGTATGTGTGATTGGTGCAACCAGAAAAATTAAGTTAAAGACCTAGGGAATTATTTGGCTGATACAGACTTAAATCAAGGACATTAATCTCAAAGTTATGCAGCAAACACTGTACATTAAATGAAATTTTGTGTGCAATTTAAACAAAACTTAGGGTTACACTTGACCTTAGAGCAGCGTGTCTTGTGTTACCTTCCAAAAAAATACACAAGGACACAAATTGAAATGTATTTTATTTACATGCAGGTCTTGAGGATGAAGCATACATAGCTCATGGCCTTAGTGTGTGCAAATCCAGATTAAATAATATGAAGCTAATAAACACAGCAGCATCCTTCAGCCCTTCTGATGATAGTAGGAAGTTTAGCTCTTGAAGTACATACACAAGAGCCAAGTCAAGTTTACGGTACAGAACATCTATGGAATTTTCTAACTATATTGAAGTCACGCTTGTCAAAATCATAACCATGGTCCCCAACTTACAACTGGTTTGCTGGCCAGTTCCTCATGTAAGATTATTGTTCCTTTTTATTTTGGAAGGAGAAACTATGTTCATAGAAATTAGGCTATGCAAAGCAAGTTTTGTCTTTATGCATATGACAGAAAACCCTATTTGATGAAGAACTAAAAGAGCAAATGTACAGCTTACCTAAACGATGACAAGTGAGATGCATGTTAACCAAGCAGATTTCTTCCTCTCTCCCTGTCCTACTTCCCATATCTGAAAGGTGTAAACACCAAGCAGGCAGAAAAAAAAATAAGTACATGACTAATACAACTGATTTAAATAAACATGGGTGATGGATGGTTTAAATATGGAAAATTCCTGAATCTAAGAAACACTGTATTATTATCTTAATGCAAGATCCAACATCAGAGATTTTTTAAAAACCAGTTATACAAAATTGTAAAATAAACAAACATATTAACAAAGATATATTAGTATAGAACTGCACATAAAAATCCAAGTTTAATTCCTTTGTAATCAATCTTTCTGTAAAATTTTCTAGTAACCACAATCCTGTTTTATCAAATAATAAAACTGAATAAAAACAAATATGTGAATTCCTCTAAATAATGGATGATAGACCATCTGATTCTAGCTCCCAAAACACAGAAGAATAAATTTAGGGCTAATCTGAACCAGTAACTGAGAAAATTGGAGTATGTTGTCAACTAGCTAAAAAGGAGATAAACTTCCATAAAAGTCTATATATAACATAGGTTTACTGCAATTTTAGCATATAAAATTGTGGTAGAGGGCTGCAGCTATCCTATATGTTATAATTTATATATTTTTGATCAATAAACCAAGTTAATATCAAATAATAAAAAAGCAAATACTATAATTTTTAGATAGACAATTATTTAAATGACTATGGAAATATAATTTTATATTTCAGGGTTTGTTTGTTTTTTAATTTCTTATTGCTGTCGAGAAAACTCTTATCACATGCCTGAAATCATTATTGGAGGCTTGGAAACTTTTCTGTAATGAAAGATACATCCAGCAGTGGGAGGAGATTATTCAAAATCATACAAATATGTGTCTGATTTTAAGAAATTCTTTTATCAACTTCCAACTGGGGATCCTGTAATAATCCCCAGAATCTCATTTCATCTCTTAAAGATAAACTTTACCCCTATAGTCAGCTGCACTGGATTGAAGAAACATTTTCCATCATAAATGTCTTTTTATTAATTTATTTTCAGATCTCATACAGATTTTTAAATATCAAAATTAAAATTTGAAGTTAACACTTGTTATACACAAAATAAAACTATGATTTGAACATGTGAAACTAGTATTTTACTGAAAGATTGTATCATAATTATAGTTCTTTTCATATGCAGACGTTCCAATGGATTTATGGAACTTTGTATATAGAGTAATCTATCTATATTCTTATACTTATCGGTAGTACAACATCATTGTACTCCTTTTCCCATATGTAATTTAGAAACATAGCATGTCAACTTCTTTGCTTTCATTTGTGATGCTAGCTTTGGTTCTTTTGCTAATGGTTGTGTATTGTATAATTTAATATTTATTTATTTTGTAATATATATGCTAGTTCTGTGTAATTCTGTTGTCATTTAGTTAGTACCTGGGGAGGCTATGCAAATTTTTAAAAAGCTTTTTCCAATAGTTTATGTAAACATGTTCACATGCACAGCCACTTTCCTTTACTGGGAAAAAATGAACCAAGTGACTGAATATACACAGGCATTCAAACACAGTTGGGAACAGTTCACAAAGCAGCTGTGCAACTGTGGAACAAGACATGGCTGCTTTAACAGTTCCAAAAAAAGAGCTTCCTATGTCTGTCTCTATTGAAGTACTTGTATAGCTTTTCAAAAACAAGTGGATCTTAGCATGCAAGGCTTGAGGAAGGATCCTAACCTGAATCCTTGGACAAACACCAAAGCATGCAAAAGGAAGAGTGAGAGACAACATTTAACATAGCTACATAACAAATACTGAAATTCATTAAAAACATTAACAAGTGAGAAAAGGTGAAGTGATCCTAGAGAAACTGCAAGAAAGTATTACAAAATGAAAATACTACAAAATACCATACATGACTATATGCATAAATGCTACCCATACATATTCAAGTTCACCTGGTCATAAATTGTTGTTGGTTATATTGTCACAATTTTCTCATAATAATTGTCTTCAAAATGTGTGTGTGTGTGTGTGTGTGTGTGTGTAATCTAAAACAAGGGTCCCCAATCCCTTTTCCATGGACTGGCACTAGTTCGTGGCATGTCAGCACCTGGGCCTCACAAACAACTGAAGCCCCATCAATAGGATGCAGGCTGCATGTGAAACCATGCCCCTCCAGTCCATGGAAAAATCTCTCTCCACAGAACTGGTCCCTGGTGCCCAAAAGATTTGGGGTCGCTGCTCTAAAAGCAAAATGTATAACTACATTGAAACACTCAGAAGAATTTTTCACATCATAAGAAAATGATGAATAATTATAGTTCGTTGTGTTGTTGCTTCATCCACACTCTGTGTTGATTCCGTATGATCCCAAAGAAGGGGCAAGCAGTTGCCCAATGATTGGAAGCTGTACTTGATAGCTTCCAGAATGAGAAGTTCAATTGGTAAAGCCACAGAACAAAATAAATATTTTTTGAAAATATTCCATATTTTTTGAATAAATCAACAGTTCTCCCCTTTTTTCTCTGCTCTAAATTTAATTGAATGTGTTTAACAGCAGAAATTTTACATTTGGTGATGCAATTGAAGGGCCCTAATATAGCCATAATTTATTGTTCTTTGCTAGTAAACCATGATTGATTTTCCTGTTGGTTCAAAGCCACACTTTTCATCTCTTTGATCTCACTCCATCAACAATAGACAAACCCTATGAACTGCAGGGCAGCTATCACCATTAAAATTCTCAAAATTCCAAATTTATCTGTTAATGCTACACCACCATCATTAAAAATCATAATTAAAATTGCATCAACATAAATCAACATCTGTATCAACAAATGTTAGCAAAAATGTATTATATTTTAAAGTGTTCATAAAAACGACTTCATAAATTTTGAAAAGACAATTTATCCATATCTTTCTAAAACATGGAACATTAATTCACATAAACCCAGTGCATATGTTAGATAGGTTCAATTTAGTATTTTATCCTTATAATAGTAAAACTTCTATATTATAAGCATCATTTTTAAAATAACCCCTGCCACTGTTTGCTTTGGATACTAAATATTATATCATGTGTAGTTGATATTATACTCAGTATAAATGTAACCAGCAACATAGGTGTGAATTTCCTCTGACAGAGAACAGCAAATTTGATTAATTTTATATTTTGATAATTTTTTGTATTTTGGGATGTCTCTTTAAACAAGGTATGGATATCTGGACATAAAATGTGCCTATGCAGATTGAAACTTGAAACATTTGATAATCCATTATTATTAAACCCCACCCTTGCAAATTATGCATCCATGCTGAAATCACATTTTATCTTCTGATTCTAATGCTGCCCTATCAACTCCTGAAATGACAAAAAGTTAAATTATGATCTGAAGATTATCAACTTCCATATATTTTTAAATGTCAGATGAATACATTAAAATTAAAAAGCAGCTTTGCTTTTTTCTCAAAAATTGTATTAGTAATTTCCTTACCTCTTGTTGCTAGTATCACTATTCAGGAACACAGCACACCAATCCTGACATAAGACCACAGTGAAACTTTTGTACTACTTTTATAGTTTTATCGTAAGTGCTGAATGCATTTTGGTGCAACACTTCACTAAAAATTCAGGCTAGAATTAAATACAAGTAGATTGCTTTCCTCAAGGCAGTTATACCATATATGTAAATACTATTTAAAGGCAAGAAATACCCAGTATCTGGTAGAACATAGAATGTAATCTATATGTTTGCATCTGACTTAAAGTTTCACTGATATTTCTTAAGACTTGACTGTTTTAGACAAAGGGTCACTCATCGCATAAACATTAGTGGTGGTATTTTCTTTGATCTAGCAAGTTGTCTACTGTGTTTCCCCAAAAATAAGACCCTGTTTTATATTTTCTTTAACTCTGAAATAAGTGCTTGGCAATGCGCTCAAAAGCCTGATTGGGCTTATTATCAGGGGATGTCTTATTTTGGGGGAAACAGGGTAGAACATTTACATATTCTGATCTTTAAAATTATGAACCAAAATGTAAACCCAGTACACTGTGGCTTATTTACTTATCATATTTGAACAACCCATGGATTAGTGCCATATGTGTACCAACTTAATCATGTGAATTGCCAAGTCCTGAGCTTTTTGGATTATAGTGTGTATCACCAATACATGCTGAGTGATTCTTTGACATCTGACTAGCACTGAGTGAGCAAGAGAAAACTACCTTTCATTTCATCTCACCACCAGCCCATACTTAGCAATTTTTCTCCCACAATCCTGTCACCTGTTAGCCAAGCAGCTTGACAGATGGCTACACTGCTGTTGTAAGTCTATGTGTGGAAAGGTGATTGGTGGCTGTTTCCTTGATAAAAGGTGAAGGTTGTTCAGAGGGGAATCCACCATCCCCTTTCCTTAACTTGTCCTGCAGAATGGGAAAAAACCACAGCACTATTCCCTGCTCATATAGGAATAGCATAGGGCAGGAAAAGGATCTGCAATTATGGTAACAAATGCTATGCATGAGTACTTTTCTTCCAGCCCAAGGAATGATGGGTAGCAATTTAATTTATCCATGAGAAAGGAGCTCCAGATTAAACTGAATTGATTTTTCTGCACACTGGCCTTTTTGGTTTTTGTTTTGTTTGTTTTAAGCTGCATTAAATAAGGCACTATAAATTATTATTTTTTTCCCAGAGACACATAATGTCACATTATTTTAATTAGGTTGTTTTCATCTGCTGTTCATGATGATTTATAGATTAAATTTATTTTGTTTTGTGATTATGTTTCAGATTCAAAGAAAGCAATTCAACATTAGTTATTTTTCTGTGAGTGGACTTTCTCCCCCCCCCCCTTTTTTTTTTCCTAGAAAATTGCCATGTTAAAAAACACATCAAAAAATTTCTTTGGAATTGTCTTTTAATATGCTCATTAAAATATTTTTTTGCCTTTTAACAATCTATTTTGCAGCATTGAAAAACCATAGGCTGATGATGCCTCTCTGCGCATGTTTAATCGACCACTATGGTTGTCATGCCAACTAGTCAAGAGAATTCTAAGCCTACACTTGGTATTTCAATGCAGTGACCCAATTACTGTCTGTCAACAAATTCACGGGACAATGAAGTGTAATACATTACTGAGATTACAGCCCAGAGACAGAAACATAAAATGTCTGGAACTGAAATCTTAGTCCATTTCAGAAGGCAAAATAATATAGAGTTAACGGTAATGTTTTCCAATCTTTCAAATGTACTACATTCTTTTAAACAACTATATAATTTTTTTTAAAAAAAATCCAATCATGATTTTAGCCTATAGACCGTTTGTGATCTCTTTCTTGTAAATGTTGCTATATACCTTAGCCCAGTTGTGTTGTGATTTGAAAACAGGAAATATGTAATAAACACAAATATTCTTTTATCAATTCCAGCACTAAACACTAAATGAAGTGTTACATAAATTCTTTGTGCAGACATGCTATTATAGATTGTAATAAAATAGTCAGACATTGTTCTCACCCTTGATAACAAACCAAAGTTATATAAAAGAAAAACAATTATATTTCTTAGCAAACACCAGCAAAACAGCTTCTTCAGGATGTAAGATATTCTGCTTTCTTTAATTATTGTTTCACCATTGTTTTCTATTCTACATCTCCATTCTTAACATAAGCAGATGGAACATTGAATATAAATAAGTACAAAATTAATAATAAAGTTGTTATATGAACAAAGATATTTCACTATCATGCAGATAAAATATATTAACATATCACTGATGCAAACCCCTATTAATAACCCTATCTAATCTAATAATAACTATTACATATACTTTACAAAATTATCTGATTCTTACTTAGAGAAGCTTGTGTAGTAGAGCAGCAAACTTAACTATAACAGTATGGGAATAATACAATCCTGATCTATCTTACAATAGGAAGATAGGCATACTTTTAAATGCTTTAATCATAATTTAATCACAACTACTGTAATACCAAAATCTGTCTTCCAATGCCCTTCCCCTGTGAAAACAGCTTTTATTCATCTACCTCATATGCATTAAATTTATCTAGAATTTCCTCTGGCTTCAGTTTTGCTGTATTGTGGTAGACAATTTTTCCATCTATCCGTCCATCCATCCATCCATCTTCACTAAAATGCAGCTTACCTTGAGCCTATCCTTCCTGTACTGAGAAAAATCCATGAAAAAAGTTTTGTTCATGGTATCTAATTTTTGGAAGCCTGAAAACCACAGCAAACCACTGAAAAGCTCGCTGTAAAAAAAAAGCAGGACAGTCACATTGAAACTCTTGCCACCATGTAAGAAGAAAGCCAGAAACCTGAAACATACTCTTGGAAATTTAACCTTTGTGTAAAACAAAACAAGGAAACAAATAAACAAGCAAGATCATGAAGATTCTTCATGAAAATTAATGAAGAAAAAATAAGTTTAAAAAGGCATTAAAATCTCTAAAAGTCTTAGTTAAAAAAATGAACTGGGCAACAGGTGATGTGAAAAATTTTAATTTGCAACCCTTTTTATAAACTGGATTATACCATCCATGCTTCATATAGTGTTCTCTATACTTATTCTCTCAAGTCAACTACTGTAGTCCAATACAAATGGAAGAATTCCACAACTAGTCTTGGTACAGGTGAGTTTCATTTGCAATATTTAAAATTTTAATTATTTATAATTTTAATTAACACTATTAAATAGCATCTACACATCCTATGCTGTATATTTTGCAAAGTTAGCATCTTGCACATGGAAAAGGTAACCAAAGAAATGGCTTATTATTTCCTTTTCGTCTATGTTGTCTGTGTGAATATTTCTGTTTAATGAATGAATTTGAACTACTGGATCACTCAACTAAGAAATCAGTCAATTAACATTCAAAGGAATTAGAAATGGCAAAATAAATTAAGTAGCACATTCTAATATGTTCATAAAGATACCCTGTGGCAAAAATGAATTGAAATGCTAACTTAAGGTATTATCCCCATTTTCTATAATACATAGACACAGATAAAAGTAAAGGTAAAGGTTTCCTTTGTCAAGTCATATCTGACTCTAGAGGGCGGTGTTCATCTCCATTTCTCAGTCAAAGGAGCCACTATTGTCCGAAGACACTTCTGTGGTCATGTGGCCAGCCTGACTGTACACAGAAACACATGGAACCCTGTTACACAGATATATGTACATAAAAGTAAATGAGAAGAAAATATTAAACTCAGAAAAAAATTCAATGGGAATATTTAGACAATAGAATGTAGTACATTGTCTATAACTGGTAATACAATTGGTCCATTGCTGGGATTGTAGTACAATTGGTCCATTGTAGTACAATTGGTCTATTGCTGGGAGAAAGTGGCAAGAAGGTGACAAGCAACAGGGAGAAAGCAGAACTACTTAACTCATTTTTTGCAACTGTCTTTACACAAAGGGAAAAAACAGTCCAACCTATCAAAAACAGCATCACAAAAAACAGATTAAAAACACAAGTTAAAATAGGGAAGAAAATGGCAAGTGTGCACCTGTCTACCCTAGACGAGTTCAAATCACCAGGACCAGATGGATTACACCCCAAGGTTCTGAAGAAACTGGCAAATGAGAACTCAGAATCACTGAACTATATCTTCCAAAGATCCTGGAGCACTGGGGAACTGCCAGAGGACTGGAAAAGAGCCGATGTAGTTCCCATCTTCAAAAAAAAAGGGGGGGGGGCGGAAATATAACTAGGAAACTACAGACCTATTAGCCTGACCTCAATACCAGGGAAGATTCTGGAAAAGATAATCAAGCAACGAATCAGCGAACACCTAGAAGCATACAAGGTAATAACCAAAAGTCAACATGGGTTTGTCAAAAACAGATAATGCCAGACTAATCTTATTGCATTCTTTGACAAAGTGACAAAAGTAGTGGACCAGAGAAATGCTGTTGATATAATTTACTTGGACTTCAGTAAGACATTTGATAAACTAGACCATAACCTACTACTAGATAAAATAGAAAAATGTGGGTTAGACAGCATCATCACCAGATGGATTCATAACTGGCTGACCAACTGCACTCAATGTGTAGTCCTCAATGGAACGGTATCTACTTTGAGGGAAGTATGCAGTGGGGTACCCCAAGGCTCTGTTTTAGGCCCAGTACTCTTCAACATCTTCATCAATGATTTAGACAAGAGGATAGATGGGGAACCCATCAAATTTGCAGATGACACCAAGCTGGAAGGAATAGCCAATAGTCCAGAAGATAGGCTTAAGATACAGAAGGATCTTGACAGACTTGAACATTGGGTGCTATATAACAAAATGAATTCAGTGGTGAAAAAAATAAGGGTCTACATTTAGGCAAGAAAAACAAAATGCATAGGTACAGTATATGTGGTACCTCGCTCAATAGTAGTAACTGTGAGAGGGATCTTGGAGTCCTAGTGGACAACCATTT
>JANHZT010007187.1:279371-290511 GCA_032468215.1 Stegonotus admiraltiensis | reverse complement strand
AAAGATGATTAGGGGACTGGAGGCTAAAACATATGAAGAATGGCTGCAGGAACTGGGTATGTCTAGTTTAATGAAAATAAGGACTACGTGTGACATAATAGCAGTGTTCCAATATCTCAGGGGCTGCCACAAAGAAGAGGAAGTCAAGCTATTCTCCAAAGCATCTGAGGACAGGACAAGAAGCAATGGTGGAAACTAATCAAGGAGAGAAGCAACTTAGAACTAAAGAGAAAATTTCTGATAGTTAGAACAATTAATCAGTGGAACAACTTCCTTCCAGAAGTTGCGAATGCTCCAACACTGGAAGTTTTAAGATGTTGGAAAACCATTTGTCTGAGGTGGTGTAGGGTTTCCTGCCTAAGCAGGGGATTGGACTAGAAGACCTCCTAGGTCCCTTCCAACTCTGTTATTCTGTTTTACCATTATATTTCTCAACTATTTTTTGTCAATATAATTATTAGTTAGTGCCAGCTCTCCTCAAGCTGGTATCTCCAGATTTGTTGACATTTCATGACAAGATGAAAAGGTGCTGAGACTGATTACAAATAAACAACAAGCATTTATTTCTTTAGTTTGCTAGAAGAAAATTTTTGGTTTGATCCAGGTCTTCTAAAGAGCACAGGACAGTTGCTTGAAGTAGAGGTGAATTTTATTCAACAGCATAACAGTCAATGCAATCGAAATTTATTCAAAGTTAGAGTTTGGAAAGGTTACTTTAACAGAGGAGCCTTTCTATTGTCCTCAGAAACCACGCAAACTCAGCCTCCATTCTAGGGATTACTGGAAGGCATACCAGATCTGCTAGTAGGGGGAAAATATGGCCTGACTCTCTGAGGCATTTGTAATCTTTATCTTTTGTGTGTCAAGGTTGTGACCTTGAGTGATGGGTCCAGGGTTAGGGAATCTTATTGAAGTATGTGAAAGATTTCCATATATTCAAGGGATTTTCTTAATCCCTTTGCTAGTTAATTTGCTAGTATTTGACAATTTCACCTAAGTAAAGATATGCTTTATCAGTTTCACCCTCTGTGTTAGAAGGCTTCAGTGGTCTTTTGTTTTACTGTCTGGGGTTCATTGGAAAGTCAGATAAACAGCAGAGTAAGGATGATATGGGTGGAGGGTCTTCCTACAATTTTATTACAATCTCATTCATTACCTGTGAATGCACAAAAATCCATAAATTCTTTTATGGATAGAGAAACAAACTAAAGGTAACTTACATGTAATTATGCCTTTTAAAAATACAAAACAGAAATGGATGGCTGTTGAAATGATTCTACAAATGTGCTTATAATCTTCTCTCCTAAAATGTATCGATTTGTCATGGCCAGAATTAAGCTGCTAATAAATAGTTTAATGCAAACCTATGGCACATGTGCCGGAAGTGGTATGCCAGCTATTGCCCGTTGCTCTTCTAGGTTCCAGCTGGTCTTCACACACACATGCGCGCCAGAAACTGGAAGACCAGGTGACCAGTGCCTATGTGCACACCAGAAACCAGAAGCTCAGCTTCCCAGCATATGCATGCGCACCGGGGAGCTTCTGGTTTCCAGCACCCCCCACACACACACACGCACGTGCTCCCGTTTCAGCACTCAGTGCCAAAAAGGTTCGCCAACACTGGTTTAGTGTATAGTAACTATCTCATAAATTTCTAATAGCATCAATAACAGAGATTTGCAGTCCATCCTAAAAATATTTAATTTCAAATGTATGACCAGTTCTCACAGCTTAATTTACACTTTCCCCATCAAATTCATGACATTTTTAATCTGCATTTATTTTATTTTTTAAATGTCCCTTGGCCGGACTTATTTTCTCACACCATTATCTACAAGATGTTCTACATATGGCTGCTTTTAAAAATCAGTTAAAAGTATTGGTCCAGAATTTAGTGGTCCATGTGCAATCAGTTTCTATTTATTGCTGTCCTTTGGGCCCTGTACTTTATAGGCATGGAATTTAAAATGCTGGCTTTGATCTAGAAAGTTCTTCATGACCTGTCACCTAGTTATCTTCATGGGTACCTATATTTACTGGAATTGACCTAACCAAAAAGCCACGGTTAATAGTTCTTTATTCTATGAACTAAAGAGGACTAAAGCCAAAAGTAAAAAAAAGACTAAAGTAGTTTAGTCTTTTGAAACAGAGTTCCAGTGAAAATCAGTCTGGACCCCTCCCTGAATTTATTCCAGAAAATGTTAAAAATGGTAGAGAATTTGTTATTTATTCTAGAATTAGCATATATATTGATTCAATATCAGGATGCACATTTTTCATATATGATGCTTGATTTTCTTGTGGCTTTACCAATTTAGATGTTTTTAATTAGGCATTCCACCTATCTTGTGTTTTCATTATTTTATTTATTTATTAATACATTTATTTATTTATTTATATTTATTTATTTATAAATAAATAAAATAAATACATTTTCTATGTGTTTTATAAATGTCTGAAAGCTGCATTTGATTGCAGTGAGGTAATAAATAAATCCCCAGCTGATACTTCCATTATTAATCAGACCTATCCCATCCTTTCAACTGTGGATCATATGTTTTATTTTCAGATAGCCCCTCTTTAATCCCAACCTGGTAGATACTGCCTGGTAGAAGGTCTTTCAAATCATAGTTCAGTACAAGATGAGCTTTTGATGATAATGTTTATAATATGTAGTTTTATAAATTAAAATTATGACAGTTTACTAGTTCTTTATTAATCAAACCTTTTAATCAATTAGCAAATCAAAATATTCCAGTTCTTAGAAAGCTGCCGTCCTTCTCTCATAGTTTCAAGGGATTTAAGAAGCCCACATAACCTAGCTATGCAGATAGTCCTCAAATGATGACTGTAATTGGGAGCAGGATTGGCATAGCTAAGTGATCTAGTCATAAGAGCATGACAACACATTGTGGCATTGCTTAGCAATGGCAATTCATGCGGTCCTGGTTGCCACTGTAACCCCAAGGCATGCAGGTTGTGATCATTAAATGGGAAATAGAGGAAATCCCAGGTAAGGAGTACAGGATTCCATAGAAATATGAGGAGATCCTGGGAGGCTGGGTAAAGACACACACATGTTAAAGGACGGGATGCTTGGTATAATGTAAGCTCAGAAAAGCTGAGGAATGAGGGTGCATTCTGCGCAATTGTAGAATGACTGTGAAAAGAGAGGACAGATTGCATGTGGGCAATCAAAGTCAGGCTATGGAAAGAGAGTGCAGGGGTATGTCTGAGTTACAGTATGTGGGCAATCTTAAGGAAACTGTGAAAAGAGGGAGCAGAGTATATATGTGCATATAATCACAGGGAGCCATAGTAACAGGGTGCAGGTGCAGGGTGCAGGGTGTATGCAAGCTCAGGGAGACAAGTAAAAAGAGTACAGGATGTGTGCAAACACAGCAAAACTATGGAATAAGATGTGGAATGATTTTGTGAGTGGGTGTGTTGGTATGCATTTGCAAGGATGCCATGGAAGGAGGGCATCAGATACATGAATGTGCAACTGCAGTGAGGTTATGGAAAAGAGGATGTGGGAAGTTTGTGTGTGAGCAAAGTGAAGAATGTTGGCAAAAGGCTGGGGATGGGGAAAGGGGACTTATACCAGTGACTTTTTACTTTCCTTGCTGGCTTCCCATTCTTTCCCATGTTCAGGCTTTCCTGAGGCAAGGAAGGGTGCAAAAGGCAATCCTGTAACCATGGAATGCTGCCAGTTGGTTGCCAGGCAACTGAATTTTATTCACACCGTCTGAAGTCTCTTCATTCAGCACAGTTGTAACTTCAAATGGTTACAACTTGAGGACTACCTGTACTGAGCTTACTATGTCTGTTTCACTTTTGTCTCTTGCTTCTATGTATATGTAAGTAAAATCTAATACATTTTATGTGCAAACTACAAGGCTCATATTTGAAAATAAGCACCCTTGTTTTCATCCATTTTTATTTATTTCAATGATAGGATTCAGCATATGTGTATTCAGCCAGAAAAAAAAAGGAATGCATAATGTAATTCAGATATGTAATATATATATATAACTTACTACATCTGAAGTTTCAAAAATCACTAACTTACTATGTGCCACACAGACAGACCTGTACAAAATGAAAATATCAATGCCATGCTGGAAAATTTCAGAGGGCATTTCAGAGGATATCTGAGTTTTGCTCTATATATGTTATTGAACCAACTTAATCAGGAAGAAAAACATGTGTGGTAACTCTGTCGTTATTTAGAAAACTATTGACATACAGTGTATATCTCTGCATAGTCTGTGCATTGTACATGGCTTAAACTCAGAGTCACTTTTATAATCTAACTATTTTTCACAAAGTTCTATACCTGGCAGTTCATTGTCAACTATATAGAAATAATCTATCCAATAATATAACAGTGTGTAGAACTATTTTTATTATAAGTGCAATTAATTAAATCAAAACAGCTCCATTCTATTAAAACACATACACGTGCCTTAAATTAAATACTACTACTACTAGTAGTAGTAGGTATACTACTAATAAGCATGACAATTTAACAAAAGTAGCTATCTTAGTTACTTATATTTGTAACAAGTAACTGTTAACAGGATTTCTGAAATCCATTTTCAGTATTGACTATTAACATATTATCAACCTTCTATGTTAATAGTCAATCTTAGGCACTCAGAATAACATAGGAAATATTTCATTGCAACACTTACTGTTCCATTTCAAAGGAAAGGTAAAAACTGTAATTTAACTTAGATGTAGCCATGAAATTGGTTCCATTGTACTCTGTAAAGCAAAGTGGATTTTTATTTATGCCAGTCAATTAAGAAGAAAATAACAAAAAAAAGTGATATAAACAGGGTAGAAAATGGATAGAATGAAATGCTTCTAGAAATTGGTCAAAACACAGCTCTTCTGGAAGGTTTTTAATTAATTAATTGGCACAATGTCATTAAGGTCTGAAATGCTGTCAGCTAGCTGTTTTAATTTCAGTTAACGATAATGTTTGCTATGGTTTCATTATTTTGTAAATAATTTGTTATGCAAGCCATTTAGTATCCCAAAATTGATTAAGCTTAAAGGTCTAACTGAATGAACAAATAAAATTTTCAAGTAAACCCAACTCTTGTTGACTTAATGGACATATCCATGTATCAGTCTTAGCAAAAATACAGAAGTAATTTGCAACTGCTTCCTAATGAGTTCTATTTTCAACTTCCTAGGCTAGCTTATACCATTCCATTGAGTACTAATTAGCTCTAACCCTGCTTAGCTTCTAGGCCCAGATACGTTGCTAAGTGCTACCTCTGTTGGTTCAATTAAAGTCATACTGACATACTAGAACAAAAGCATAGGTTGTTTCTGTCCTATGCATTTGTAAACAATAAAGTAGGATGGATAATAGTGGCCAAACCCCAGTCACAGATGTTCAATCACAAAAGAGATAGGGAAAACATGAGCAGTATATAAGGATGCTGTCTGCTGTCAAGTTCAGTTCTAGCATTATGACTGGTGAAATGTCAGCACATTTCTTTATTATCGCACACATCACCTGAAAGTTATTGTTACCAATAAATAGCTGTGAAAACCTATGCTCCATAATTAAGTAACACATTATTTCCCACTTTGAACCTGGCTTTAATATTAATATTTAGGAAGCTTCCATTGAAGGGATATGTAATATATTTAATTAATTCTTAGTGACAAGAATTATTCACACAGCCTGATCAGTTAAAGCCAAAGTCTACTAAAACTGCCCCACAAACTTTCACAGCTCCAGCAAATGGTTCTCCTATTATGTACTTTTATTCCTTCTGTAACTGAAGTCACAAGAAGGCAAGGCATTGGTAGCAATTAGTAGAATAATTGTTCTGCAAAATGTATGTACCCTCATTAAATTACAAAGAAATTCAGAACCCTCTAATTCTTCTTTCAAATGGAAACTGGATTTTTGCAATCCAGTATGGTAGTCTTAAAATATAGTATTAGGCTTTGAACTACCAAGCATTGACTTAAGATCAGTCTACTTGCTTAGTTCAAATCTAACTGGGGTGGGGAGGGATGGAGTTTTATGGGTTTATATGTTGTAGATTTTTAATGTTGTAAACCACTGGGAGGCATCTGTTATGATTTGGTCACCATATAAATTATATAATAAAAAATAAAATTGCATGAAGATTATAAATTAGAGCATTATATATCAAAATACTTCCATCTTTAACAGTAATGCAATATAGTAAACTTTCATTTTAACAGATTTTTATTTAGCACCCTATATAACATATAAGCTTTTAATTTATTTCCATCTCTTTTTAACTGACTAAAGTCTATGCAGATACTGCCAGCATCTAAGATTTAAAAATGGTGGGGGGGGGGAGGCCTGTTACCACTAGTAACAATGTGGGAGTAACTGATCCAGGAGCTTCTATAAATATGAATAGATTCCTAGATTTAGCAGTAGTTAATCTTATACTAAGACCATATTTCATATGTTCAATTATATGAGCCTCATTTTTCCCTTGTGCATATGTATTTTCAGTTCATATAAAGTCATGCTAATACCTAGCCATCTTTTCTTTTGTCAACCTCATTTTGTTTGATTTTCTCAAACATCAGATCTTCTCCAATGATCTGTGCCTTTAAATTATATGTCCAAAATGTCTATACTTCAGTTTCAGTATTAGTGTTTTGCACCAGCAGCATGGTTTCAATTGATGTAGTACTGAACTATTTTTTTCTTTGGTCCAAAAACATTTCAACAATTTTATTCAGAAACATTAATTTAAAAAG
Source organism: Stegonotus admiraltiensis (assembly GCA_032468215.1). Lineage (NCBI taxonomy): Eukaryota > Metazoa > Chordata > Lepidosauria > Squamata > Colubridae > Stegonotus > Stegonotus admiraltiensis. Next base: position 283,737 of record JANHZT010007187.1, on the reverse strand, counting down.
TATTGACTTTTCTTTATTCAAACTTCTGATAGTCCAGCTGTCACAGCTATATGTTGCCACATAATAAATCATAATCTTGATGATGTCTGCTTTTATTGCCAGTATTTTATTACCCATTTATTCACCTTTAATTCCAGATGAAAGCACACAGGTTTGACATGTATTATGGAGACCTGGCTAAGAGACAAAATGAAAGTTCCCTCCCAGCTCACTCTACTGGATTCCACTGTGGTGCAATAGACTAGGATTGGAAGATCAAGAGGTAGTAGGACTGTAAGGCTATAGTAATAGGACTGTAATTATACAATTTAAATATAACTGAGCAGAAATTCCATTCATCACTTTGCCAATTTTGAATGTTTGTTACAGTTTTTCAGTGATGTGCCTGATGTGCAACTGTTTCTCTGTCCAAATTAACTAACATAAGAACGGGCTCTGGTGAAGCAGCAGACTATCACAAACTTCTGATTAGGATTTGCTCTTTAATATCAGCCATGGGGATCTGTCCCTATTATAATACTAAGCATTATTAGTGGCCCAAATAGCTATTAAAAACTAACGATCCAGAAAGTGTGTGTGTGTGTGTGTGTGTGTGTGTGTGTGTGTAGCACAAAGGGAAAAGAAACCTAAAAGAATAAAATTCACAAGGATGTACTAATTGGTTTTTCATGGTAAAGTACATGTGTAATTTGAGATTAACCTGTAAGAGTTTGAAAACCTAGATTAAAATCTCTGGTTAGTGACAGAAATAGCACAGAATTTGTTCTGAAGGATTCTGCACGTGGGACTGCCAAAAGAACAGCATTTTCTGCTCTTGTTGTCAGAGCAATTTTACAATAAGGGAATTATTAGGTTTGAGTACAAGTCCTTATAAAAGAACAGTGAAGTAGAACATGAAAGACACACTTGGTATCTCCCAGGAACATGTTTGGCCCTGACTAAAGTGTTTTATTCCAGTGCATAGAATCCAGTATATTAATCCTTACTGTGGAATGATTTCTTTGGTGAAGCAAACACAAGTTACCTATCTAAAAGGATTGTGTTGTAGACTGGAGATAGATGGTATCATATCCCTCCCCCTCTGCTGAGAGAAGGCTGTTTGAAAGAGGGGTCAAAGAGGCCATCTATGTCAAAATTGAACAGCCGTCTCTCAACAGAGGGGGAGGGATATGATGTCATCTATGTCCAGTCTACAACACAGTCCTTTCAACAGTTCCAAGAAGGTGCCACATCCATTTGCACTACTCAGGTGACCCTGAGGACATAGATAAACCTCTAAGTGGCCTCAAAGACTCTCTAAAAGAATGCAAAGGACCAGCTGTCTGCAAGGTATATAAATCTTTCCATATAAAAACTTCTTGGATTATATGAGAAAAGTCTTCACATAAAAACAAGAAAGCACAGTTGCCACTTGAAAAAACACCTTTGGGTACTGCTAGAAAAGAAGCTATTATAAAGAAATTTCAAAATGATAAGATATCTGCACAAGAATTCCATTTGAAAATGTAGGTATGAATTCATATGTATCTGGGTATATAAGCAAGTATCATATTTTTGTAGTGCACATGCACATGTATATGTGGGTATATTTGTATACACAAACATACATATAAGAAGGTAAAGGTTACCATTGCACATATGTGCTAGTCATTCCTGACTCTAGGGGGCGGTACTCATCTCTGTTTCAAAGTCGAAGAACCACTGCTGTCTGAAGATGTCTCCATGGTTGTGTGGCCAGCATGACTAAATGCCAAAGGTGCACAGAACACTGTTACCTTCCCACCAAAGGTGGTCCCTATTTTTCCACTTGCATTTTTTATGTGCTTTCGAACTGCTAGGCTGGCAGAAGCTGGGACAATGTAAAGTAGGATCACATTATAAAAATCATCAAAGTAAAGATCAGGAAATCTTTATCCTGAAGTATGGCTAATTAGTCTACTGCAGCAGACAAAGGGTTGCAGGAAATATGAAATATCTGTAAAACTAAGGATGTGTTCCTCAGAAACAAATATTTATGAAATAAATCTACTTATTCCATATTAAAAGGTATACTACATTTTGATCCCATACTTAAATTTACAGGCCTACACTATGTCTTTTAATATAACCTTTTGAATACATTTGCCAAAATTGCTGGCAGATCTTTGCCTCTATCTATGCACACACACACACACACACACACACACACACACACACACACAATCACTGACAGCTTTTTCACAAGAGGAGAGCTTCAGAAATATCTTAACAAATTGAAAGCAACTTAACAATATACTCAAACATGAACAATTTCCAACATCCTTTTGCGTAATTTAAAAGGAATTGAAACTGATTTGTCCTTATAATGACATATTCAGGAAGCCAGTTGATAGCTAAAGAAGTATGGGTTCTTCTTCAATAGTTTTGCAGATTTATTGCACAATGATAATGAGCAAATAAAGCAAAATGTCATAAGTATATGTCTAAAATCAATGAACCAGACAATGGTATGTTATGATATTTGCTGGGAAGAACAGTTGCAGCCATAATGGAAGGTGATGTTAGAGACAGGAAATTTTACAGATGGCACAAATAGAGCACAGCTGTTTAATGGAAGCAAAAAAAAAATAAAATAAAATCCATCCTTCCAAACAAAGGAAAAGGCCTGGAAAAAATATTCCAAATGTCCATGACAGCTTCCATAGTACCTTCAATTTTTAATGATTGTGCCAGATGGGGACAAGTCTATTCTAACTGAACCATTAATAAAAATGTATCTGATCTAAAAGTCCTGTCTGTAATTTAGCTATAATACTTTAGCTACTAAGCAGTAGCCTGGTAAATTCAGAACAAATTATACAAAAGCTGAGCACGTTTTGGTTCAAAAATGTAAAGTATTTTATGAAAAATAACAATATGTTAAATCTCCTTTTAAAAGAAAGATTAGAAATCGAATATGAAGTATGAATTAGCTCCTGTTATTTAATGTCATTTTATTATTTTAACTAACATAAATACTATCCCATATTCATTTTATTTTTGGTCCAATCTATTTGAATTCAGTAAACTTGCCTACTATAGGTATCATCATGCTCATGAACAAGTCTTTGGGCTACTCTTTACCCTTATGGAACTCACATATATGAATCTCAAGAATAAAGGTGCTACAGAAGTATTTACTTATTTAATTTGTATCCTGTCTTTATTATTTTTACAAATAACTCAAAATAGTGAACATCTGCAACACACCTTCCTCCTATTTTTCCCACAACAACCACCCTGTGACATGGATTGGACCGAAAGAGAGAAGTCACCCAGCTGGCTTTTATAGTTAAGGTGGGACTTGAACTCATGGTGTCCTCATTCCTTAACTCCTAGACTAAGCTGATTCTCTAAGAATAGATGATATTGCTTAGCATCTTCTGTATGACCTAATATTCAATACAAATCTTAATCTCATCCTAGAATAGCATGAGAAAACCTAAATTGCATATGCAATGCAGCTTTGTTGCACATAGCAATGAAAAGTTAAACTCAATAGAGTCATTCAAAACATCTATAAACCTATGGTCTAAAGCTCAGATTCTTCATTTCTCCTTCCACCTTTCTAAGTTAATAAATATTCAGCAATTTTCTTGGTGGTTTGGGCAGTTGCAACAGGCTGGGGAAGGCCCGTGGAGATCCAAACTCAGCATCAGAGGGCCAGATATGCCCCTCAGAAACTCCATCTTGGCCTGCAATGTGCCAGGCAAGGCCTCTGGAGGCCCGAATGGAGCACCAGAGGGGCAGAAGCTCCATTTTGGCTAGCAACGTTCAGGACAAATGTTGCAGAGCCTCTGCGGTTTTTCTTAAGGGTGAACAACTGCCATTGTGCTGCAGGATTCTAGTTTCAGGACTTGTTTGCAAATGCTAGGGGTGCTTATGGCATAACTTTGAATGTTTGCTAAGGGAATGCTCGTAACCAGGGGATTACCTGTATAGAGTACCAGATTCTTACCTTTGTAGATCATTATCTTTGTTATAATTAAAGCTGCTTGAATCTGCAATCAAGTATCATACAAAACTGAATCTTCAAGTTCCCATGAGAACTTCTTAAGAGTAAGAATTACTGCAGTGGCCTTGGGACAACATTTGACCAAACCCCCCCCCCTCCTACATCTGTAGCTTTTTATGTAAATCAGGGGTATTTCAGTAACTACACAAGCATATCCTGCTCATATGGTCCAACTGTGAGAAAGAAAATAAATGGATCTGCGAATAGAACCTATTCACTGAGGTATAGCACAGGGGTTCTAAATATTTTTACTACCGTTCTGTGGGCGTGGCTTATTTTGTGGGTGTGGCTTGATGGTCATGTGACAATTCTTTAGGATTTAGCAGAGGTACT
>JANHZT010007187.1:211119-222160 GCA_032468215.1 Stegonotus admiraltiensis | reverse complement strand
AGGAGCCTGGGGAGGGCAAAAACAGCCTTCCCCATCCCCCCGGAGGCCTTCCAGAGGCTGGAAAGAGCCAGTTTCCTGACTTCCAGTGGGACTGGAAGGTCTGAAAATCAGTTGGCCGGTGTGTGCATGCGCACTGGAGCTGAGCTAGGGCAACACTCACATGCCCACCAATATGGCTCTGTGTGCCACCTGTGGCACCTGTGCCATAGGTTCGCCTTCACGGCTATAGTGTCTTTGTATGAGTCCTGATCTCCTACACATTGCAGCAAATTTTATAGGTTAATCATACTAAACATGCATGACTTGAAACTTTATTGTGTAAAATAACTATGGGCAAGACATAATGTCTCATCTAAGACATGTAGACTCTTTTATGGTCATTCACTGTTTCTGCTGGAGACAGTGTAAGTTTTAGGTATAGGAGAAACAAGAATCTTACAATCTGCCTTAATAGAATTTAGATGGGGGGGGGGGTTGGCTTTTAGAATTTTATGTGTCTTTTTATTTATATTCTATAAATAATCTATGAGAGAGATCAATCCAGCCAAATGATAAACATGTAATTGGTAAATACATTCAAATCAAAATAATTTGGTTTTTTTTAAAACATCTTGCCATTAATTCACAAATAGGCATATACGGTACATTTACAACTTTTGTGGTGAAACCAGGACCTGTTTTGGCACACACCGTTGTGAAATCTTCTGGCATAATTTTCTAACAAGATCTCTAGGCTTTACATAGTTAGGGCTCCATCAAGTCTAAATTAGGCACTGGATTGTTTTCTCCCAATTACTTTGAAAGCAGCTATTTCCCATTCCCAGTGATAGGATTTAGGTTGACTTCCAGGTGAACTTTTAATCCTAAAGGGCACATTCTTTTGCTGGCTTTTTGTCTTCTGGCAAATTCTCTCATGCTTTGGATTTTTTAAAAAAATAAATCTACTAAAATTAAAAGAAAGCTATGATCTAATCTGTAATTTTTTAGATTGATTCAAAACAAGATGGAAGTGTGAGGGCTGAAACTGGCAAATCATCAGCACTATAGCTGAGGTCAAGCAGAACCATTACCAAACATGGGACGTGTTTTTACATACAAAGCAGGGGTGGGTTCTACTTACCTTTACTACCAGTTCGCAATGGGATTGCGCATGTGCAGTTGCTTCACTCGTGCACGCACCTTGCGCACACACGCAGAAACTTCTGCACATGCGCAGATCACTGATGACACCATCCGGGGCGGTGGGCAGGGCCTTCCACCGGTTTTACTACCTGTTCTTGCGAACCAGTCCGAACCGGGGGCAACCCACCACTGATACAAAGCCAAAAAATGAGTGGCAAGAAGTCAATCACCATGTAAAAGTCAGAAAGAGGTGGACAATTTAAACTCTGCTACTGTTATAGGTAGAGGGCTTGGCTGATTCTTTCTATTGTAGGGCTTACGGTATCTGCAATAATTATAATTTAAAAACCTGATCTCTCTCTGAACAGTGTTCTTCAGCTACATTGCAAACTCCTAAATATGGTTTTAACTTTCTAGAGAAAGTTGTAATAGTTAGCCCTGGGTGAAGGTCCCACTGATTAAGTCTGAGATAACAGAATAACAGAGTTGGAAGGGACCTTGGAGGTCTTCTAGTCCAACCTCCTGCTCAGGCAGGAAACCCTACACCATTTCAGACAAATGGCTGTCTAATCTCTTCTTGAAAACTTCCAGTGTTGGAGTATTCACAACTTCTGGAAGATTGCAACAGTAAAACCAGATCGAAGTCCCAATTCAAACATGGAACTCATTGTCAACTTTCAGTCACTTGCTTTCTCGAAATGCAAATGTTTTAAATAGTCACTGCTTAAAATAATAATCAAATAAGCTAGACTTGCATAAACCCTTTAACCACAAAAAATAACCTTAATTATTTGGAACCTAGCTTACCTTATTGTAGAAATGCATCTACTACTACAATGTGATCCATATATAGCCAAGATTTGAAGTATAAATAAGATGAGGACTATATACCACTTTGAGCTACTCATAAAAAAGGTAGGATATAAATCTAATAATAAAACAGGAGACCATTTAAAAAGGAGAATTCATTAATGGATACAGCAAATGAAATACTTCTTCTATTACAACATTAAATAGAAATACTACATTATTCCTACAACCAAAAGAGAAAACATTTTCCTCACCATTCTTTTTTTTAAAAAAATAGATTTATTGATTAAATCAATTTATATAGTAATCAAGGTTTTTTTTTTTAAAAAAAGATTAAGATTAATATACATAACCTGTACATGACATGAGATACGTAACTTAAAATTGTTATATCATTATTTCAAACTACCACCTGATAATTCAGAGAGAACACCACCGAAGGGAAGGAATTGGCCCTTTTTAATGTACCTTTTCCCTGATTAAAATCTGCCTGTCCCATTAACTCCTGTGAAGAAGGGGGGGGGGGAAATCACATACAGGTAATCCTCGATTTATGACCAGAATTAAATCTAAAATTTATGTTGCTAAGTGAGACAATTCTTAAGTGAGTTTTGCCCCATTTTGCGACCTTTCTTGCCACAGCTGTTAAGTGAATCACTGCAGTAGTTAAGTTAGTAACATGGTTGTTAAGTGAATCTGACTTCCCCATATTCTTTGCTTGTCAGAAGCTGGCTGGGAAGGTTACAAATAATAATCAAATGACCCCAGGAGAGTGCAGCTGTCATAGATACAGGCCAGTTGTCAAGCATCAAAATTTTGATCACGTTACTGTGAGGATACTACAATGGTCATAAGTGTGAAAATGGTCATAAGTCACTTTTTTCAGTGCTGTTATAACTTTGAATGGTCATTAAATGGAATGGTCGTAAGTTGAGGACTACCTATAATATACTTAGTGGTTGGACTAGAAGATATCCAAGTTTCCTCCCAACCCTATGATTCTATGATTATTTACAGTATTTCCATGTTGTCACTAGCATTAACTCAAATTAGTGATTTTCCAAGCCACTATAAAGTAGATAACATGAATCAGGAAATGAGATCATAGTTAAAAAAACCTATCAAGAACCCTTTTGAAACAATCCAAGTTTATTCTGTTCACACAGTAGGTAAATTACAAGGAAGATATGACAACAATAAAACTCTACAAATCATGTTCCCTGGTAATTTGTATTCAGTATTGCTTTTGACATAGATATTATAAATCTTACATGCCATATGAAATCTGGTCCTTAAAAACTCTTTGTCACTTCTAGAGATTATTATTCATGGAAACCATAGATTTAAGCAGTTATTTATTCAAAGGAGAAGAAAACCCTACGTCCTACATAATAAAGTATTAAGAAACACCTTCATCCATTCAAATCAATAGAGTAGCACAACTGTGTAATACTAACCACATATTAGTTATCATATTTTACAGCATGTACTCTAGCAACAAGTATTTGACTAGAAATAAATGAAGGAAAGAATTATAACTTAATAAATTGCAGTTGGTGTTTTATATCCCTTTCTTTTTTTAAATGTGTTTTTGTTGCTGTTCTTTGTGGAACCATCCAGATTCCACAGTTTATGAGAACTGTTACATGAGAAAAAGAGGGGTTTTATTGTTTTGTTTAGCAGTACTTGTTTCATTTCAGAAATACATTGTGACTAAGAAAATTCTTTGGAAGCAGTGAACTGTTGCTGTGTTTCCAAAGATGGGTTGTTTATTAGTAGTGGAAAATCAAACCAAGAGAAAAGACATTGTGAAACAGATATGCAAATTATTTATCAAAACCAGCTCTGTTAACCTAAGCAAGCACTTTTTAATGTGAGAGATTCCAATTGTTACTAATACATTAGAAGTATACAGCCATCAAAGAAAACCTAATTATCATCTAACTAGCCCATTCATACCCAAACTAGACAGAGGAACAGGCAGATTGTGTTTAAGCTATGTAATCAGAAAAATAATCTATCTATTGGTAATCCTCAACTTAGAATCATTTGTTTAGTGACTATGCAAAGTTACAACAGCACTGAAAAAAGTGACACAACTGGTCCTCACATTTACAATCACTGCAGCATCCCAAAGTTCACATGATCAAACTACTGGAACTCAGCAACTGGCATACATTTACAACAGCTGCAGTGTCTCAGGTCAAGTAATTTGCCTTTGTGACTTCCCCAGCCATCTTCTGGCAAGAAAAATCAAGGAGAAGGTTGGATTCACTTAACAACTGTGTGATTCACTTAACAACTGCAGCGATTGGTTGTTTCATTGCTAAAATATTCTTATGTGACATTAGTAAAAGAATATGTCTTTCAAGATCACTGTATACAATTTATTTTTAAGAATACAAACCTCACAAATGAGAAGGCATAAGCTTCATATGGTGAGAAAGCAGTAATTTGAGTAGCCCAACATTTGGGCTATTATATTTATGAGAAGGAAGGATTAACAGTACTAATTATCAGCATTATTATCCATTGAGCCAGACAATATAATACAATGGGAAAGAGAATGTAATACCACTGTATAATATGCAGTAGTGGACCAAGTGAAACATGCACGCAAGGGAAGAATAAAAGAAGTATGTAGCAAGGTACATTCCTCAAGTTTCGACCATGTTTCAGTCCAAAATTTATGTTGCTAAGTGAAACATTTGTTAATTGAGTTTGCCCCATTTTATGACTTTTCTTGCCACAATTATTAAGTGAATCATTGCATTTGTTAAGTTAGTAACATGGTTGTTAAGTGAATCTGCCTTCCCCATTGACTTTGCTTGTCAGAAGGTTGCAAAAGCTGATCACATGACCCCAGGACACTGCAACTGTCATAAATATGAACCAAGCATCTGAATTTTGATCATGTGACCATGGGGATGCTGCAATGGTTGTGTGAAAAACAGTTATAAGTCAATATTTTCAATGCCCTTGTAACTTTGAAAAGTTTGCTTTGGCCAGACTTTTCAAGTATTATTTTTAGAGTGAGACCAGCACAATCTTTGCTATGAAACCAGAAATCAGAATATGGCACATGGGTTCATCTAAAATAAATTGGTTCCATTATACAAGGAAGTCAGTCATGTCAAACATTTCTTTTAAAAAAACCTGGTGAATCTTTTCCCAATATAAAGATGCCACAATTAACTAACTGTAACACTGACTACACTGAAAATGTGGGAGAGGATTTGTCAGTTATCTATACATGCATGTTTTACATTTGTTTCTTATATTTCACTTTTCTTGTAAGAAGCTTTATATATTGGTGAATGATCTCATTTGTTCAGTAACTTCTAACTAACCAAAGAAAAGAGCAGATGTTATTTTTTTGCCAGGATTTAAAAAAAAACAAGGCATGAATTGAAATTTATTTAGTGGGGACTTAAACTCAACACAGGTGCCAAAATTGCAACAATGCCTGGGAGAAAAGGAATGCCTTAGCCTGAGGTCAGGCAAAATGACAGCATGTGGGTGCCAGAAGAGCCTCCCCGGGGGGTGGGGACATTCCACGAACAAGTCTTCGCAAAGAGAGGCTTCTCCCGGTTTACTTTCCTTGGCAAAGACACCAGGAAGAGAACTTCCAAAGGCGTCCAAAACATCCACGCAAGTTCATAAGTAACTTTATCCGTACACCCAGCACAGATAAGCCAATCTGGTCTCCAATCCAAACTCCGGCAGGTGTTTCTCTCTCAAACGCAACCCAAAGCTTGCTTTAAACCTTCCGAGACGCTTGAAAGGAATCAGATGCAGGAAAGACGAGGCTACACAGCTCCTTTGCAGGTGCAGCTTCGGCATCTCCTCTTCTATTACTCTCCCGAGACCGAAATCCCGCCCTCCGTTTCAGGGGCTCTCCTAAACCACCTCCCAACGCTCGGAAAGACGCGAAGCTCTGAACACCGCCCCCCACACCCCCAATTCACTTAGAGGCGGGCTTGTGGGATAGAAAGTAGAGCGCCACACCTCCCCTCCCCCCCGCCCCCACTCTCTTCTCCGTCTTTCCCGGCCGTAAAGAAAGAAGCGGTGGCGTCCCCCAGCTGGAAGAGCTCTCCCGCAGGCGAACGGGATCGGGAGCGAACTCCAGCCCTTGAATACTCATCAAGCGGGATTTTGCCAAGTCGACGCAAACTCGGCTCGAAGTTTCCATGGAAGCGGACGGAACACGGCCCCAACTAAACGTTACAGCCTCGAACAGACACGGAGCTGCCTAGCTTCTTGCCGACTAACTCACCCATGCCGCTGGGCTTCGCTTTCTTCTCCGACGGCCGAGCCGAGAGATGCTGTCCCAAAGAGAAGGAGCAGGAACTCTCCGCCACCCGCCTCTAAAGCCACCGCTTTCTCTATCCCGTTCCCCAGGCCGGGCGTCAGCAAAGCGGAGGCGGGTTCAGAAACCCCTCCTCCGTTTGCCTCATCCCACTCGACCCAGGGCTGAGTCCCAGAGCGCTGGGGCGTCAAAAGGCGCCTTTCCGAAGTCGAACAGGAAGGCACGTTCCGCTTGCCCTCGACAGATGGCACATGAACCGTACGCTCGTTTAGAAGTTGCGGGTACACCTTTATAAAGCCTGCTTAATTTAACTGCCACTTTTATTGCACTGGAAGAACAGCAAGCGGCTATGGGTGCGAGAAGAGGCAACGTGTGCCCCTTTCTCCACCTGCCCCGGCGAAGGGGCTGGAGGGGAAGGGAAACCATGCGGCCACGCCTCCCGGGTCTCCTGTTCGATTCTCGGGGCTCTGAAAAAGGAAAATATGAGCTGTGAGCGTTATTTAGATTTGCTGCTCCCCTCAGCCGCAGAACAGAGCACCTTCCCCATGGAAGGAACAGCAACTTCCATCTCTACCTGTTGACTTAAGTTCTCCTTTTGAACAGAGAAACATTCGGATCTTAGCCCTCAGCAAATGGAATTGGATCCTTCTTGTGATGGTTTCTCTTTGGAAAGTTAAAGGCATCTATTTTCTTCCCAAATCATAAACACCTTAAATCTCCACAAACAGAGAAAAGGGCATTTTTTTCCTACCCAGTTGGAGGAGGGGGGGAGATAGTTTTTGGAAAGTGCCAATGGAATTCAGTACTTCTATGTTACATACCTGTTACATGTGCATGTCACATATGTACCTGAGATTAACTGATCTGTAGATAACTAGTTCTCTGACGCATTGAGCCATACAGTACATACATTCACAATAACTTATAATGTGGACGGCTAGTTTATGGTTTGTCAGTGTATTTGACAAACCCACATAATTGTGCTAATTCAGTAAATCATAGCTTCTTAATTAATTACATAAATTGAATTTGATCTCTTAGTACAATTACAAATAGTATTTATTAGACTTTTATAATACTTCAATTATAATTGACTCAAAGTAATATACTACCATATAAGACCTGGAGTCTTATAATCAGAATCAGGAGAGAATCAAGAGCATACATTATGCATTGGTGTATTAAATCAAAAATCTAGTTGATAGCATGTAAATGCTATCCCCAATTGTACAGAATTTAAAGCAGGATTTGAAAACTGGGGTTTTGTGTGGTATACAGTAGCAAATAAACTTGAAATGGACCCATCACATGTCAGAATCCAGCAATATAGCTAAGATAGTGGCATTGTTTGTAGCATCCCCATGGTCACGTCATCAAAATTCAGACACTTGGCAACTGACTCATTTATGATGGTTGCAGTGTTACGGAGTCACATGATCACCTTTTATGACCTGACAAGCAAAGTCAATGGAGAAACCAGATTCATTTAACAATCATGTGACTAACTTAACAACTGCAGGGATTCACTTAACAACTATGGCAAGAAAGGTTGTAAAATGGGGCAAAGCTCACAACAAATGTCTCACAGAAATTTTGGGCTCAATTGTGGTCGTAAGTCAAAAAGAACCTGTATTAGGTTATTAGATGGATATTTTGTGAATCAAGCCCACTAAACTCACTAAGTCCACTAAACTATTTACAGAATTAAAGACTGTAAATCTCCAGGCATCGGGAAGTGCACACAAGTTTCCACAGATTCAACACTTATTCACAACAAATGCCCCTCCCACCAGCACCTCCTTACATCTCAGTCCCCAGGTGTGCCTTGTGAAGGGGCTGGGCACTCTCCTCCCTTGTAGCCAGTTCAGTCTGCATTGGTCTCGCCTTCTCTCTTCTCTCTGTGCTCTAGGATCAGGAGGGAGGTGGTCTTTGGTCTTCGCCTGAGCTCTGTCTCTCCTGCTCCTCCCTGTCTGCAAGCCTTTCTAATCCTGAAAAGCCTTGCCTGGATTGATTTTGCCCTTCCCCAGTTTCCTCCAAGGCCAATGGAGCTGCCCTCTTGATCTCTGTCAGCTCTTGTTTCAGCTCATCTTCCCCCACAGATTCAGACTCCGACAGGGGCATGACATAACCTGAGGGCATATACTGGTCCGGTGCCTGATTTTTTTTAATATAAACCATGCTGCACTTCAATGGTTAGATGACCTAGACATTGGTATTTGAATATAAATCTTTATCACATTTGCATTTTTATTGTGTTCTCTCTAAACTAGATGAAATATTAATATATATTGCTAGTGCCATGTATGATAGGCCTTATGCTAAATAAACTGTGTACTGTCATACTCAGAAGCAGGCAAATGTCAAAGCATATTGGGTAACATCACAATTCAAATCACATAACTTATATACTTGTTTGTGATATCACAACGTAAGTACAAAAGTCAGAGTTTATGTCTTAACATTATTAACATTTCATCACATTTGTATCATGACAGTTTCTATCAGATCTTCATTTCATTTCAATTTGTTTGTTTGTTTGTTTGTTTATTTATTTGTTTGTTTGTTTGCCACTCAACTCTTTGCAAGGCGACGCTGGGCAGCTTAAATCATATTCTGAACTTATTATATTTCCCCCCATACCCCTGGGCAGTATGCCAGTGGTGGGTTCCCCCAATTCAGAATGGTTCTGTATAACTGGTAGTAAAACCGGTGGGAGGTTCTGCCGACTGACGCTGATGTCATCAGAAGCGATCTGTGCATGCGCAGAAGCAAGGTGCCTGCACAATTCTGTTGCGAACCGGTAATAAAGGTATGTAGAACCCACCCCTGCAGTATCTTATGTACATTGATGTGAGAGCAGTAAGATTACCTAATAGAGCAGGATTATTCTTAAATAACCATGCCTATCATTGAGCCAGATGGTATTAATATAAAATTGAATGTGTACAAATCAATACTATTCAATTTCCTTAAACAGAACCAAATGTTATATTTGTAAAATCAGACAGACTTTGCCCATCAATGAATCAACCACCAGTTGTAATACAGGTAGTCCTTGCTTAATGGCCCGTTATTTAGCGACCATTTGAAGTTATGATACACTTTCCCAGAGCTACTTAAGATCCGGTTCCAGATTTCTGACAGCCGCACACATATCCCCATGGCAATGTGGTCACATTTTGGGCACTTAGCAAATGGCTCACCTTTATGGCCATTTGCAGTATCCCACAGTCATGGGACCACATTTGTCTGCATTTTCTTCTGGTTTGCTTCTGATTTCCAGCAAAAAATGCTGAACAAATGGAAGAAAATGGATTTGTTTAATGACCACTGTTTTCTTAAATGACAGTAATATTCGCTTAATGACCACCATATTTGCTTAATGATTATGGCATTTGCCTAACGACCACCAGAATAAAGGTTGTAAAGTTGGGTGCAGTCATGTGATGACCCACCTAACACTGCCATGACTTGAGACTGTAATTCTAGGCTCAATTATGATTGTAAATTGAGGACTATAAGTTTTTAATCGTTTGTTTATACTTATTTTAATTTTTAAGTATTCTTGTATCTGTTCTTTTGTGAACTGTAATAAAAATTTGATTCTATTCTGAATAGAATTTTGCCACAGTCTTTAAACTAATTGTTTGAAAAAATCTCTGCGTGCACACATGGGAAATACAATCTTATATCACATTTATCTTTCTTTTCTTAATATCTGCTGAACTGTTACTCAAATTTATATCTAGAGAAATTATTTCTAGAGAAGTGATAGGGCTTGCTAACTACAGTTAGTCCTCGACTTATAACAGTTTATTTAGTGATTGTTCCAAGTTGCAACGGCACCAAAAAAAGTGACTTAGGACTGTTTTTCACATGTACGACGACCATTGCAGCATCCCTATGACTATGTGATCAAAATTCAGATGCTTGGCAACTGACTCATATTTATGATGGTTGCAGTATCCCAAGGTCCTTCTGACAAGCAGTCAATGGGGAATCCGGATTCATTTAACAACTGTGTGACTAACTTAATAACTTCAGTCATTTAACAACTGTGGCAAGAAAGGTCATAAAATGGGGTCAAATTTACTTAACAAATGTCTTGCTTAGCAGCAGAAATTTTAGGCTCAATTGTGGTCGTAAGTTGAGGACTACCTGTATATCTCAATTCAATGTAATAATCAGAAAAATATTCCATTCAATAAAATAGAAGTCATGGCATCCTATAAATGTCTATAGTTCTATGTTCCAGCAAGTCATGATAATGGGATTATCCTGCTTAATTATACACACTATTGAAACGTTAAAATATTAATTCTGGTTTTTATTCATTTTTAACCTACCATAAAATGGTAGCATTCTTTGCTGTACTGTATTTTTTAAGTTAATTGCCTTGCCTGTGAGTTTTACTACAGTAGTTAGTTCATATAGAAATTTCTCAGGCTCATGATAGATCAGCAGATATAGAAAGTTCAGTGCTACTCTCATCAGTCATCTGTGGAAAGAAATATTTTTCACACTATTTCATGTGTACCCATCTGAGCACAGTTCATTTTGCTACGCACTGTCCATACACAGTAGATGAGCACAATGAAATTCCTATAATTTATGCTGTATGTATGCTAGAACGTGCTCTAAAGCACAGTGATACTAAATGATCTCTTGCCACAGTCTTGCTCCTGATGAAACTAGTTATTTAAAAAAATATCTCTGTGCACACATGGAAAATATAATCTTACATCACATTTACCTTTCTTTCCTTAATATCTGCTGAATTGCTACTCAAATTTATACCTG
>JANHZT010007187.1:171270-185134 GCA_032468215.1 Stegonotus admiraltiensis | reverse complement strand
ATTGTACACCGCCCTGAGTCCTATGGGAGAATGGCGGTATAGAAATCAAATAAATAAATAAATAAATAAATAAATAACTTCAGGATGCATATACAGGTAGTCTTTGGCTTACAACTACAATTTGGATCAGACCTTTTATTGTGGTCATTAAGTGAGTCACATCTGATTTTATGACCTTTCTTTCCTGTGGTTGTTAAGTGAATCACATAGTCATTAACTGAATCTGGCTTCCCCTATCAACTTTACTTATAACAAACCCGAGAAGGTTACAAATGGTGATCATATGACTCAGGATGTTGCAGCACATCAGAAGTACATGCCGGGTACCAAGTGCCTGAATTTTGATCATATGATTGGGGATGCTGCAACAGTTGTAAGTGTGAGACTGGTCATAAGTAAGTCACTTTTTTCAGTGCCATTGTAACTTCAAATGGTTGCTAAACAAATAGTTGTAAGTTGAGGACTATCTGTAAGGCAGCCAGTGAGCTCATTAAGTAGACAAAGAGGAGCTAAGCAGGGCAGCTACTCCATTCTCTCCCCCAAAAACATGGTGGCAATATTTGTTGGCCAGATAAAACTTAATTTCAATTCTGAAAGAGTAAAGTAAAGAAATCAGAAGCAAAATTGTCCATATGCCAGTTTTCTTAAAATAGGGTATTCTTAAATGAGACACAGGGAAATTTTATAGCGAGACAATACTTCAAGAAGTGTCACTAGGGATGGAAGTAAGCCAGGTAGGAGGAGTTTAAAAAGATAGTGTGTAGTCTAAGTCTTATCAAAAACTTTTAACTCTTTAACCACATTAAAAGAAAAATTTGGAGGTTTCTGAGGGAAAATAATGTGATGAGTATAATGATTCAATCTAGAGCAAGTCAGAAGTACACAGAAAGGGAAAGAAAAAGTATTATTTGTAGAGTAGTGTTAGAGATTAATATACTAAATTATAAATATTGATCCCTGTCTGTCATCACTTCTC
The DNA here is from genome assembly GCA_032468215.1 of Stegonotus admiraltiensis. Lineage (NCBI taxonomy): Eukaryota > Metazoa > Chordata > Lepidosauria > Squamata > Colubridae > Stegonotus > Stegonotus admiraltiensis. The sequence continues at coordinate 184,158 of JANHZT010007187.1, read as the reverse complement.
TCCAAACTAGCCATTATAGAACTTTCAAGAAAGACAGCACTTCAGTTACCTTAGCTAGCTCAACCAAGTTTTCAATTTGCCCTAAATTTGCTGATTATTTCATTTTTCAGGCAAGACAAAGAGATAAATCTCATGGATTTTATCCTAATCAGTAGGGAAACTAAACTAACATCACAGCATTGGAAAATTTGAGAAGTTACAATATCATCTTGGGATTCAGGCTAGTATAGATTGTGAAAGAGCATAATATACTTGTACATGTGCACTAGATGCCAGAGCAGTCAATGTCAACAATTTTAGAGAAATGTTAGTCAGGTTCAGTTGGACTGAAGTTCTCAGATCAAAAGGACAATAGAAGACTGGGAACTTCCATTTCTCCTATTTGTTGTATTCCTTTTAATTCAATCAAAAGTTGCCATTTATATATCCACTATGGTCTTCCAATATGTCTCCCTCATTTCTCATTGGAATAATTTGCAGTTATATTTCCAGAATCTATCCAAGAAGATTTTTAACATGTATGTGTCTAGTTAAAAAGACATGTAACTTCCTTTATCTTTTGTCAGAGTTAAACATCTGCATACATTATAAAGACTTAATTATGTACCGTTAGTTGCTGCTTATATCTCCAAGTATCTGCAAGAAGCATTATTAAGTATCCATATTTATATTTAGGATTTTTGAAATTATAGACAAAAAGTAGGTATTTACTGTATATTGCTTACATACTTACACATATTCACTTTATAGTTTGTTACTAGAATATAAAAAGTTCGGTAAGAAATTGCCTCAATTCAAGCTATTTGAACTTCCATATCAATATCAGTTGCAGAATTCTTCAGTGATGGGGTGTCTAGTGTGTAATTCTACTTGTAACAGCACTTTATATGCCCCAGAGTTGATTACACTCATAGCTAGACTCTATGAGAGAAAGTCTAATGGTATAAATTAGATATAATTTAATTTGAATTTCATTGAGTAAGTTTCCTACCTTTTTTCTTAAAGAGCATCTTGTACCTCTTAAGATGCAAGCATCTTCCTAAATGACAGAGTCAATAATTACATACTTCATTCATTACATAGTAAAGTGTCAAATCTTTGCAATTTCAAATTGCAAAGTTGCCATGTTGATTTCTGGGTCTCATATTGGAAAGCCTGGATATGTATTTTAAAGCCCACCACTGCAGCCCAGAATAAAATACGATCGTATTTAATCAGTAATTATATTTTAAATATTAATTTAAGAATTTGATAGTATTATATACGGTATGTCACCTGACATACAAATTCCAAGTTTTGATAGGCAATTATGTGCTTTAAAACTATTTTATTAAGAAATTTAATAAATGACCATGTAAAAATATCTCACAGTTATAACAATTTGGGATCTGTACATATACTTTTGTTCTATTATTATTTATAAGGCTATGTACAACTTTCAAAATCAGTGCTTTAGACTATATCAGTGATGGGTTGCTACCTGTTCACCCCTGTTCGAGTGAACCTGTAGTGGCGGCGGCGGGAGGCTCCGCCTGCCCGCCCGGACCTCATCAAATATGCTCTGCGCATGCGAGCAAACCGGTAGCAAAGGTAAGTGAAACCCACCCCTGGACTATATGGAAACTCAAATACAGCATATTGTTTCAGTAATTAAAGAAGTCAGCTCTTTTTCCAAGTCTGTGTGGTAGCTTCAGATGTTGCTTGTAGGAGTCCTCTCATGCCTTCTCATGCACAACTGATAAGCTTCATTATTTTTTCCTTCTCATATTGAAACAGCTACGCATGTGTTTGCATGCCTGTATAACTGGAAACAGCTTCCGAGGCAGATGTGCTTCCCTGAAAAAAAGATGGAACTGTTTCCACATTTTAAAAAGAAGTGTTATATAAATGTGCTTGGAAATGCTCCCTTTTAAGAATTTTCACCCCACTAGTTAGTCATTCACTCAATCCTTCATTCCATTCAATGTTCAATGACTAGTATTCTGTTTAGAAAACATAAATGTTAGAACATACTAGATTAAAGATGATGCAAATATTATAAAATGGGTAATAAAATAATAAACAGAAATGTCTAAAATGTCAGTGTAATTGATTTTATAGACAATAAAACAACATATGGCCACATTTAAAGAAACAGAACCATACTAGTGAGCTAACAAGTGTAAATAAATCTCTACAAACCTACACATTTAATTAATAAGAGGATTACAAAATACAACAGTGCATTTTATTGAATGAACAGTAAAGTAAAACATGTGTCTTTTCTTCTACTACCCCTTCACTACAAGAATAGAATCTAGAGAGAAAGGACTTTCCCAAATTTTCTATCAAACACAGCTAGTGAGAAATGAGAAAGACATGTCAGCGTATCAAAGTCAATATGGTAATAAACACAAGGGGGAATGTTCATAGATACATGGATAAATAAGACAAAAAGGAGTGAACTATTTCCTATTGATAGACATTTTACATTTTTTTGAAGCATGGGAAGAATGGAATCTTCTGCATTGCATGGAATCATAAAGATTCCAAAAGGATAGCAACCTGCAGTGATGATGGATTCTGGTAAGTCTCATTTGAAACCAATTTTATTTGCCACATAATTCTTGATTATACCTAATTGTATGGCATTTTAGGAAATAATAAATTGACACGGCACTTCATATCCAGGAATGTCAAGTTTTTCTTCCAAATATGCATAGGATTTAAAGAGCTTATTTTTGTTTATTTTATTAAACTTATACCTACTGTAATCTTTGGTTTACCAAATGTCAGTACAGATATAATACCGCTAAAATAATTAGTTTTTTACCTTATGAAAAGGCAACACGGTGGGGGCTGATCAAATTTCTGAAGAAAGATTTTTCCAAAAGCAACTGCACCAACAGGAAAACTACTTGCTTCACTTCATGGAAGTCGGTTATCACAAGGTCTTTTTTGCACTGATCATATATATCAAAACTGGTTGGAGAAGATAATCTTGCAAGTATTCTTGTGCCAAGCAGCAGAGGGCTTTAAGGCCAAAACTACCTTTAGTTTTGGCTTAAAATTGCATTGCAAACCTAGAGATCAGCAATAATAGTCTTATAATAGTGATAATGAATGTAATTCTGAATTCCATTTTTACAAGACTGCAAAATAATGGTATTTTCTCTATTAATAGGCGGGTATTGTGAAAAAAAATAGGCATAGGATTCCATTCTGCATGCCTTCAGATATGTAGAATTGAAAGAAAATGAATGGCCCAAGTTGACCCATTAAGCTTCCTTGGCTGAAGATGAACCTGGGACACTCTGATTCTAAATCAACATTTTATATCCCCTGCATCTTTTATGAAGTTTATTATATAGACATAATTTCATAATATAGTGCTCACTATGGGATAAACTAGAGTTCCATTGCTAAATCTCCTTGTCAGCTTTAAAAAAATCTGGCTAAATTTTCTGATGAAATGCAGACTAATAAAAGATCATGATGTAGAATTGCATGTTACTTTGAAAAAGACAATGATACAGATTTATCAGTAATTTAAATACTACTCCAGAGGAATGCTTTGTATGTATTCACATATATAATGCATCATAGGATTGTTTGGTTTGTTTCATGTGGTTGATAGAATATACTTCTTTTGTTACATATTTCTAAAAATTGTTAAAATTAAACATTTATTGCAGTAACTTTAGTTGCTTGTTCTGATAAAAACCCAACTGATGTCTGATATGTTTTTTTCATGTTGCAATTCAGCATTATTCGGACAATTGATGGCAAAATTCTCCATAAGTACAAACACCCAGCTGCAGTTTTTGGTTGTGACTGGAGTCAAAATAACAAGTGAGTTATTATTGCATATAGTTCCTTATATATTTATCTCATAGCACTAAAAAGAATTAATACTAAAATCACTGTCACTTATATAATATATTTGTTGGTTTAGGTTATTTTTTTCTAGTATTGTAACATAGTCAGATAAGGTCAACATAAACCTTGCTATGTATTACCTTTTTTCCAGTGTTACCACTCTTCATTATTGTTTCATTAAACATGATATGTTCCAGTTATTTAACAATTATGAACAAGCATTCTCTACCTTTTAAGCATATTCACATGTAGCATCAAGAGTTAAGGTTAATATTTATAAAAGTTGACTGAAGTATGCATAATATAATTATTTCAATTAATTAAAATAGTATTTGCTGACCAGTTAATTTAATTTTATCTTTGTCTCATGATGACTGGCAGTTATAACTGCTTGCTTAGCATCTCAGATTAGAATAGACACTATGGGAACTTTCACTATAATATTTTTTTAAAAATAATTCAATGTAAAAAATGGATGCCATGTGCTGTGACATCAGAATTTTGAAAGTATGCTTTGTTTCACCACTTGAAAGCAGATTTGCAAGCAAATAAAATCAGCTATGCTGACAAAATTGTTCAAAATTATGTTTAGACTTTAGTTATGCCAGCCTCGTTTTTTTTTTCTTTTTTCTTTTTCTTTTTGGCATTGTTTGATAGTTTCACAGTTTTGACAGAGGGTAAAGATGAAAAGAATTTTTCCTCTGATATTTTTATTTTATTTATAAACATTTCTTAATTTTGTTCTTTATCCATGGCCAATTATAATATACAAAAATCATAAAACATAGTATAAACACAACTAAGTATTGTAACAAATTTTTCCACTAAGGAAATTAGTCTTATTTTCAACTGCATGTGGCAAAAAAGGAGTTGCTCTCAACTATTGCTGAAAACTATGATAGCCAATGCTTGTGCAGGACTAGCCTACAGAAAAAAGGCATTTAGAAATGTTAGACTTAATTTGGTTGGGATATAATGAAAAAGCTTCCCAAGGAAATAATGGGATATATAAGAAAAAACTGAAAAGTGTTTCTTTATGTAATTCCTCTATGCTTTTATATATTAGAGGTTTCATACTGATTTGGATTAGATAATAAATAGTGAAGCCTTTTAAAAAACATTTTCTTTATGTTTTCAACATTATTTTAGGGGGGGAAATGCTTTAGCAATAAAAACAGTGATATATATATATTTATTTATTTTGATTTATATGCCACCCTTCTCCGGAGACTCAGGGCGGCTTACAATGCATTAAGATATGCCAATAGTGAAACATTTTGTAACAATGTTTGGACTTTCCTTTCATATGTGCTGGCAATGCTGTAAACCCCAACAATACTGGAAAATGATTTTGTGTGTGTTTGTGTGTGTGTGTGTGTGTAATAGTTTGTTTATTTGAGTACTATGTTTGTTGAAAGCAAATAATATTTCAAATGAATCTATACTTAATTTTATAAATAGTTATAGTAATTTTTCTCTATATAGTTGAATAGCCTCAAGTGTCTATATTGTGCTGGAAGCTCAGAAGATCACTCTAAGCAAAACATTTACTGAAAGATTTATTGGAAATATTAGGACTTGTATGTTTCCAAAATGTTTTGAGGAGGTACTTTGGAATAAACAGTGCAGTATGTCTTTAAAATACCTGCATTTGTTTTTTGGGCTTTTCTACATATCTAAAAAACAAACACAGTCCCTATAATGAATCAGTTAATTAAAATTGCCATGTCTTTAAGGCACTCATTAAAATAGTTTAACTTTTTTCAGGGTTGCATGGAAACCTGAAAAAAGATCTGTCAACTTTAATCAGATGCTGCAGTTGTGTACCCGTGCATCCCAAAGCACTTCTAAAACATTTTAAAGCACTTATAGTCCCAGAAAATAATTATTACAAAGGCAACTGGACAAAGGCCATTTAAAATTATTTCCACACTAGTATACCATTCTAGGAAAAATTATCAAAATGTCAGAAATGATTACTATGAGATAAATGCAGTTCCTCTTCAATTTGGTCATCTTTTTTTTTCTTTTCTTTTTTTAAATGCTTTAACTTGTGAGCCACCCAGAGGTATTGGGAGTTGAGTGGCATACAAACAAATCTCCCTTTTTATGACCCTGTAAGTGTGGTAAATAAAATGAATAAATAAAAAATAAAGTTGAATTTCTGTATTGTTATTATTGTTATTTTATTCCCCTTAATATAAGTTCCTTTATTTTTAAAAATCCAAATAATAATTTGTAACAATTCATGCTGTGAATAAGCAAAATATCCCTGGTTTCTATTTTCTGTAGTAAAGTAATTGTCTATCCCACATCTCCTTTCATATCTGTTGCTAATAGTTAGTAACCTTGATCTCAGCAATTTTAGAAGGTGAAATTCAAATATGATAACTGATGGCTGTGATTTTTCTTATAGAGATATGATAGCAACCGGATGTGAAGATAAAAATGTCCGTGTTTATTATCTAGCAACAAGTTCTGATCAGCCACTGAAAGTGTTCAGTGGGCACACAGCAAAAGTATTTCATGTAAGATGGTCTCCCCTTAGGGAAGGAATACTTTGCAGTGGTTCTGATGATGGGTAGGTACTGGTATATTTCCTTTAAATTTATGTCACTAAATACAAATAGATTTTTGTCTATAATTATTGAAGTTAGTGAAATAGTTACTTTAGATTTAGTAAAGGATGGAGTATTCATAAAATACTAAGCTGTTCTGAAAGACCATTGCTTATATTGAAGCCTTCTTATGCTCTTCAAGGGAACTGATGTTTTTTACTATAGACTACCCTGCAAGGCCTGTGATAAAATAAAATGTAGGTTGTAATGCATTAATATTTGTGCTGTAGAACCTATTCACAGAATTCCACTACCATAATCATGTATCTCACTAGCATAAAGGTGAAATACAGTATCAGTGTGTGTGCACACACATACATTCAAACATTTGTCTAAAATCCAAATATCAGGATAAATTCTGTGGAATTCAAATCTGGACTGCAACCAAACTGCTTTCATTAATAAAAATTGGGATTGGTGCCTATTCTTTAGGTTCATACTGAATGAAATGTATTAATATTTGAAGTAATGTTTTAATTATTATCTGAATTCTACACTATACAATACTTACTTGATGGTTGACATAACTAGCCTATGTTATAAAACTGATCTCTATGAGCTATATGTAGGAGAGGCAAAAACAGGTTTCTTTAAAGATTGCAAAGAAGCAAATCGTATTGTGATTTTGGCATTTTAATGCAGCCACCATGATTTCAAAGAATGATTTATTTATTTACATTTCATAGTATGCTACCTATCCTAACAACTTAAATTCTGTGGTGATACAGCCAATTGAAATTTGGTGCAGTATGATACAAGTCAGTGGGAAGATGGATGTTATTATTTATTTATTTATTTCATCAGATTTTTATACCACCCTTCTCCAATAGGACTCAGGGCGGTGAACAGCCGACTAAGAAACATAGAATACATGTTATCAGCTGAATGCTTTCATTCAGCATCTTTCAAGGCTACAAGAAACTGGCAGTTTGCCTCTAATTATGTCAAAATGAAGGCTGGGGAAATGTTAGAAAGGTATTACATTATTTTATATCTGGGTGAACTGCCAGAAGAAGAGAAGACAAATCGGGCAGATAAGGATTGCATGTAGCCCATACTACAATCTGCATTAATGGTATTTAATGGTTACTTATAGTTTGAACAATGCAGTTCTGTAATAGATAGTTCTGTTATAATTATGTAGTTCTATATCACATTCATCAGCCAAGTCAGAACACTGGTCTTATATAATCACCTGTCCTTTTGTGGAATATCCCAATTTTTATTGCATTTGTTTTGAGTTCTAAATATGTCATCTGTTCCATAATCTTAAAGCAGGCTTTTGAAGATTTCAGCTGCATTTCTACATACATTTACTAGACATAGGTCTCACTTAAAATCAGTAGGACTGAATAAATAAGTATAGCATGGCAGTAGGAAAAAGCAGCAGAGAAAACCATGTTGCTTTCCCCTCCAGTGGAGAAAAATAAAGGGGGTGGATAAAGTGGAGAAATGCTTCACATAAAATTGAGAAGTGGTGATTCATATATATGTGAGTAATTATAAGATTAAATATAAACTACTCCATGTCATCTGTGACAGAATGAATATTATCACAAGTTGTTTAAAAAAAACAAACGTTGTTTTCAAATACCAGTGTAGATATGGCAATTCCCGTGACTATGAAAAATAATTACTTTGGAACATCAGATCTTAGTTTTTCACTAAATTGAAAAATTAAGATCATGTCCCTTAATTTATAGTAAGATAAAACTCAGGAAACAGGGTGCTGCCACAAATTCTCATCGAGATTCTTCCATGCACCACAACTAGGTTTGTGGTTTTATCTGGAGATTATCAAAATATTGCAATAAAATACCATCTTTTTTTTATAGCACTGTTCGGATATGGGATTACACACAAGATGCTTGTATAAATATTCTTAGTGGGCATACAGCACCAGTACGAGGATTGTTGTGGAATACAGAAATACCTTATCTATTGATATCAGGCAGTTGGGATTATACAATCAAAGTATGGGACACAAGAGATGGTACATGCCTGGACACTGTATATGATCATGGTGCAGATGTTTATGGTAACATGTTTGATTTTATGTTTTGTACATTTTATATTCCTTTTGAAAATCCTATTATTTTAAAATATTGCATTGAAATTCCTTAATTCCTTTTCTTTAGGATTAACTTGTCATCCCAGCTGCCCCTTCACTATGGCCTCTTGTTCCCGAGACTCAACTGTGAGACTTTGGTCTTTAACACCTCTGATAAATCCTCTCCAATTATGCATCTTGGCAGACAGATCATGGGATGAGATAATTGGAAACATTGGTGGGTAAAATGATAGCACACGAGCAGATTATCTACAAAATGGTCATATTTCCACATATTTTCTTATGGTTTTTGTGAAAGGCTGTGGAATGTCTCTAATACATTTATAATGGTATATTGTACTCATCGTTAATTGGTTCTGGAAGGCGCGATGAGTACCAAAAACGATGAGTACTAAACAAATTTTTCCCATAAGGAATAATGTACTGAGTCGCAAGGCAGCCAACACCGACAAATTCTAGTGTGTGTATTGAGTAGCAAACAAATGTTGAATACCAGGACAACATTTTTGCATCAAAATGTGTTGAGTTCCAAATTCGATGAGTTTCAAAGTAGTTGAATACCAAGGTACCACTGTATTTTCTTCAGGTCCTACATGAGTTTGGCATGTATAGTTGTCTTAATCTGTGAGGTAAACTATATATTTATATTATGTTCAATTCTCTTTTTAAAAATTATTGATTTTTAATAGATCGTGCGGTTGAAATAGGTGCTCCTCCTTTGCTATGTGGGAAAGCATCTAGGGATATTAAACAAGAAATAGAGAAGCTAAACAGTAATGCTCGAGGAAGAAAGCTAAGATGGTTTTCAGAATGTTTATCAGTAAGTATTAATTTTTTAAAATGTATATATGCAATATAAAATTTCCATTAATAGTCTCTATTTACTGTATTCATATTGAATTTAGGTTCACTGAAATCAATTGGCGTAGTCAGAACATAGGTATATTGATTTAAGTGGAAATTAAATGCTGCAGATTTGAATCATTCTAAACGATTAAACTCTTTATATGTTTAATATAGAAGCCCTTGTTTAAATTAGGTAAATAATCTGCAGTTTCCTTTGTTATTTGCTATCTGTTGAAATATTTTATTATGAAGTCTAGTCTAGACATGGCTGAAAATTAGAGAGGGAAATTAGAACTGTATAAAGACGTTATTATGGTTTTAGGCTAGAATAAATTGTACATAAATAATCCAAAATCTATATTATGCAAATTTCATGAATCAAAATAAAATGCCAATGAATATTTTGCAATTATATAATTTATTTATTGAAATCATATCTTCACTATATGACTTTTACTGAGCAGCTAGTTCTTATATTACCAGCATGCACAGAAAAATTAGTTCCAACCTAAAATAATAAAATTTTATAGTGACAGAAATAGCAAAAGATCACAGACACTTAGAAATAAAGAGCAACCTATGGAGTCTCTCTAAATACCATGAATCAGTAAATATACTTTCCTGAGAGCACCTTGAAAAAGACGTTAATTGCAGACTGTATTCTAATATGGCATAAACAATATTTTCCTTTTTTTTAAATAATTCTAGCCCCGAGGAAGCAGTAAAAACTTATGGGATCTTGTTGCAGTAATAAAGGGTCAAGATGATAGTTTGCTCCCACAGAATTATTGCAAAGGAATTATGCATATGAAACATTTGGTTAAATTTAGAATGGTAAGTTAAGTATTCAGACTGAATATCTTTGTATCCATTTTGGTTTTGCAGTGCATGTCTATGTAGCCATAGTTTTTCTCACAGACCTGCAAAAATGAATTTGAATTGCCATATGAGCCGCCTTCTCTCTGTTTGTTGGGACTGGGGAGAGAGAAAAGGCAAGTTAATAAGTGGAATCTCACTGAGTAAAAAAAAAGTGGTATTTCCTCCTATTTCCGATTATTTCCTCTCATTATTTTCTTTGATAGCAAAGGCAAAACAAAACAAAAATGGCAAAGTCCTTCCTTTGATCACTCATTACAAATTAGAGTGATGCACTTTGGGGACTAGAGTACTTTGGCTTCAGTCCTGTGGGGAGTAATCCAAAGAGCTGGGAACTCTTGCTAATTGGAGATTGTCTATCCCCTCATCTCTAGAGAAAATGTTGAAAACTGTCTTCTCAATTAAACTGGGAAGAAGTTTAATTGACAACTTCATTGGCACTGTGGGGACTCAGAATGCAACACCAATTACAGACCAGTATAGCTTGATGGGAAGAAGCCTCATAGTTACTAAAAATGTCATACAAAAAATTTGCAAAAAATATTTATAACAAAATTATCTAAAACAGTATGGATGGAAGAAACATTTGAAACCCACTCTTGGATATTAATTTCTCTTTTTATATATCTGTTCCTGCGCTTGAGCCATTGAATGGCAGTGATTATAGAGTTAAATGTTTTTAAGGCTATATTTAGTATAGTTTATGTTTTTCTTTATTAGATTAAGCATGGCAGTTACAGATGATAATCAAATCTTTAGTGTACAAATGTCAAAATATATAATAACTCTACCAATATACAATAGGAGCCACTGGTCATAAGGCACATATATTATCTTCCAGACAACTGCCTATGCGTAACTAAGTGTTCTACCAAAAAGGATTTTGCTTAGAGGAACAAAAATAAGATTCCTTTGAGTCACAAATAGAAGCAGATTTGTTTGGGTACCCATTTATATTGAGCATTCATTCTCTTTTGCATCTTTCACATAATCATAGGAGTATTAACTACTGTATGTGATGGGAACAGTTATGTTAAATATGAACCATTCTAGAGATGGGAAAACCTAACTATATGACAATTGGTCATATATTAAGAAAACAGCTATGCATGAAACGGAAAATACAGTTTCTTTCTAACTTAGGAAAAAATATGAAATTCTACAGAACTGTTTCTTTGATTTAAAAAAACCTACAAATATTTTTCGTTGTCTCCCATATCAGATCAAATCTAGAAAGATACTGGAGTGATTTTTCAGGGTAGATAGGTTAAGAATGAAAGGACAAGACTCGCTCCAATGGTTTCCTCTTCCAGCATCTACCCACCTAATTTTCCCAGTACCTTGTTTTCCCTGTCTGCTCTCATCCACCAAAACTACTTTTTCCTATGTTTCTTCCCCTGAATTACTTCTATACTACCCATATTTGTATCTCTTCCCTGAACAAAACAGCTTCATTTTGTTATGTATACAAACCAAAGTAGATGTGTTTAGGCATGGCCTTTTGAAATATTTAAATGTTCAGAACAGTTCATGCCTGCAACATTTTGCACGTGTCTTAGAAACAAATTATTTTGGTTTTATCCTTTTAGTCCAAAGCACAAGAACTTACAACAGTAAAGATGTCCAAATTTGGAGGAGGCATTGGTGTACCTAGCAAGGAGAAAAGGCTAAAAGAAGCAGCAGAGATACATCTGAGACTAGGTCAAATTCAGAGATACTGTGAACTTATGGTGGAACTTGGAGAGGTAAACATCTGGACATTTTTACAGTACATAAATATATTAATACTAATAACGTAAATCACTTTAAAAGAAAATATTGGTGAAAGGACAGCAAAAGACATTGCAAATAGTCTGAGTAAGAGTTTAAAATAAGTGAATGGTGGGCAACCTGTCAATTATTTTTTATATATAAGTGGTCTTCTGTTTCTATTTTTTGCATTACTTTTAACCAGAAATATTTGAGTAAAATCTGTCTCTAACTAGGTATTATATGGTTACTTTTATTATATGCTAAATTCTACTATTATACTAATTCCATTCAATTATACTTCAAGCATATAATTATTTGATGCTTCCAGTGAAAAAAATTATTGAGTATTTGACTTGTCTCAAATACTGTAAATTTAGTATAGTTGTTAAGGCATTAGGCTACAAACTGGGAATTCTAGTCTTGCTTTAGGCACAAACCAAGCTGGGTGATTGGGCCAGCCACTCAAGGAAGGAACTCTAGGAAGGAGGTAATGGCAAACCACTTCTGAAATCTTGCCAAGAAAGCTGAAGGGACTTAGCCAGGCAATGATTCGGAGACACTAAATACTGTATGGACATTCCGAGATAATAAGTGCTTCAAATATTTTCAACTTTTATATTACCATGTTTCCCCTAAAATAAGACCCTGTCTTATATTTTTTTGAACCCTGAAATAAGTGCTTGGCCTTGTGCTCAAAAGCCCGATTGGGCTTATTATCAGGGGATGTCTTATTTTGGGGAAACAGGGTAATTGCTACTAAAATTGCTACTAGGAGCCTTGGTGGCACAGTGGCTAAAGTGCTGTTAAGTAAAGCCAGCTGCCTGCAATTACTGCAAGTTCAAATCTCACCAGGCTCAAGGTTGACTC
>JANHZT010007187.1:85260-96924 GCA_032468215.1 Stegonotus admiraltiensis | reverse complement strand
AGTATGAAGGCTATTGCTTAACGCATTGTAAGCCGCCCTGAGTCTCTGGAGAAGGGCGGCATATAAATCAAAATAAAAAATAATATTAAAAAATTCTTGTTTTGCTCTTCAAAGCAGTGATCAAACTATCTAATCTGATTCCTCATCTATTTGGAAAGTATTTTTAATTATCCCTATTGACAAATGAGATATTTAAAAATTACACATTTTCTTTTTATCAATTACACTACTTACATTATATTCCACCTAACACACTTCAAATAACACTCATAATTAATTAAATCTTAACATACCCCAATCTTAATATAGAGTCAGAGGCTTGTAGAATCTCTTCTATCCACATGTAGCTTTTAGATCAGAATAAACATTTTTTTCTGCATACATGCATGGATGAGGGACAAAGTATGTATAAATTCTGAAAAGTATATTTTCTGAACCATTTCAACACTTGCCATGATTTAACCTTTAGGTTTTATATTTCTCTAGGCACTGTTGCTTATTGTGTCTAAGGAAAACCTTTTGGTTGCATAGAATCATTTTATTTCATTTCAGATACTTCCCAAGTGCCTGCTTTCCTTTTATATAGCATTTTTTGGTCCTAGAATATGCTATTCATTCTTTTAAACATTTCATCCTCATACCACTCCATCTTTATATTCCAATGAGCATGAACAAAAGCCTTAATGTGATTAAGTACAGATTACTATAAGTGGTCTAATTAGTTTTAATGTTTTAGCATACGTATCTAAGGAAGATTAAAAACCTGGATGGAAGGTTACTAAGAGCCCTGTTTAAGAACAGGTTTATGCCGTGTCTAGGAGTAACAAAAAAGCCCTTTCATAAAATCAGTTCATTCCAATAGTTCTTGGTGCCTCATAATTCATAATATTGTGGCCATCAGAAACACATTACATAGGACTGCATAATAATCCTATGTAAGATGATTAAACCACAGTAATTTCCTATTGAGCAGGTTTATATTTCTGAAAGAATGATTTGAAGGCAGTATCAGGTGTTTACAAGGTAGTAAATATCTCTGGAAATGCATTTGCCACTTCTTAGTAGTCTGTATAAGGGCCAATCTAGAATGCTACCTGTTTAGTCCAATGGCTATTCTGAGTGCTTCTGGATATATCCTCCAAAGAATCCTAATTCAGGTAAGTCTGATGCTTTCCACTCTTGAAGGTAGTCCATACAAGAAACACAGAAATAGAGACTACTTCATCTTCATTGCAAGATTACAGTAACAGAATCTTGCAAATCTGAAAGTTTTTCTTCCTCTCATTTTATTCTCTGGAAGACTAGGAAAGATCCCTTCCGAAATACTTCCCATGTGTTTCTGTGGACAGAAATACTTTTTGCATGATGGTTGTCTAGTCTGCAACTCAAGTTTATTCTCACATACCATTATGCAGAGGGAAAAAAAAGAATAATTCTTAGCAATTATTTACTTAGACTTATCTGGCATTATATGATCATTCTATCACTATTTGCAGCTATAGATCTGGTACAATAAAAGAACAAATAATAAAACAATAAAAAGAAATGACCAAGAAATTTCCTCCCTATCAAATGTTTCACTCTTCTTCCTTTACATATCTTGTTTATGTTGATAGATTCTGAATTTGTATATTTAATAGTAAGAGCTATAATAATGTCATCTTTGGTCTTTTATTAATGCCACTTTACTAGATTTTGTGAATATTCTTAAGCATTCTACAGAAAATAGTACATAAACTGCTGAGTGTCCAATAAATATTTTACTAATAACTAGATTTGAAGTCTAGGTTGATAGCAATTGAAACAAGGTAACAGATTTTGCTGCTGTGTCTAAAATATTTATTATTCTGCAGATGGAACTCATTCTCAATTCAAATACACAAGATTAGTTCTATTTTGGTATTGACAAAAACACATTTAATTACAGATTTGGTGAGGATCTTTCTTCTGCTGTCCACACATGCTTCTGATATAATGGATAAAACACATTTGTTAACTACAAGAGACTTGTATGTCAAGATGGAGGGGTAAGCAATGCTAGGTCTCTCTGAAGATTAAGTGAAAGTATGGGTACTCTGGGTGTGCAAAGAGAAAAGGTGTCATTTTTATTTATTGATAAGTGGACTAGAAAGTGAATAAATAAAAACAGACAGTTTGTAGACTGAATGCAAGATGGTTTTATATAGCTTCCGATTGTGGTTTCTGACTATGTATATAGATCAGTGTTGAACATTAGGTTTTATGTGTTGGTTACATTGAGTAACTTTTTTGTGCCTTCTATATAAGACTACAGTTTGTTAACTGGGATTCAGTTACAATAATGAACAACTAGATTAGTGACAAAAGTACAAGGTGTAATAATAAATTGATCATATAGAAAGAATAGGATAGATGTAAACTAATTTGTAGCAAATACTAATCAAACTGATAGGTTAATAGTTGACAGAGTTTGTTTTATTTCTTTCCATATACATGGAAATTTCATTATTTATATAGCCACGAGGAACTTGTCTTATTGCAAGAAGCAAGCTGATAGAATGCATCAATAAGAAAAGATTGAAAGAATTTCTGTTGGAAATGTATCTTCTGTACTTTTTCCCTGGCTGTAGTTGGTTGAACCTTTTAATTTCCTGTGTTGCAACAGGGAATTCTGTTTTTAATGGTTCTTTCCATTTTACTTTTTTTCTGGGAGTTCTCTTCTACCAAAATATTTTGAAAGAGAAAAGCCTATCTTATGGAAATAACCTTTGCCTTAGTTAAGATTCCAGAGACTATATCCTGGAGAAATTAACTTAAAAATATGTTATACATATGCTGTCCAATTTCTGCTGAAGATAAACTATTTCCACTTTTTTCTTAATTACTTTTTTCCTAAGAAAACGTAATGTTTACCCACTAAAATGTTGTTAACTGCTTTTGGTTTTCTTATAGACTTAGCCAGTTCTTTATTGGCATATCTTCATCAGGTCAAATGGTCTTTTCTAAATTGGCTTTTGAGATTTAGTTTGAAGAATTTTGTCAGTATATAAGAAATTATGAGCTGGGATAGCCATAACAACAAGTCAGCCAATGGAAACAGTTTGGTGACTAAGAAACAGGATCTGTTGTGAACCATGGGAGACGGTGTGTGTGTGTGTGTGTGTGTGTGTGTGTGTGTGTAAAGTTGGTTTGTCCTTGCATTATACCTTCTGTGATTCTGTGCTTCTGTGATTTCTGGTTCTGACTTCTACTTCTTGTACTTGCTACCACATTGCAGGAGCTTCATAAGTATTGTATACATGCATCATGCTTTATATTATTGTATATAAACAAGTTTCTTCTATAAATGAATCCTACTGATTGTGTGCTGGTTGGATTGCTGCAAACTCTAACAGGTTATGGGCCTGGAGCACACCAAGCACACAGTAAGACTGAACTGTAATTAAGCTGAAGGACAGCCTGTGTTATAAGTAAAAGAGAGCAAGGCTGAGAAGGCTTGCAGAATGGCTGTTGATTTCGAGGAGAGCTCTCTGCCTTGATTGGGACGGAAGAATTATATTATTTAGGCTGCAAAGATGGAATGCTTCCTGAAGACTAAGGAGCTCTGGGATGTTGTTATTAATCCACCCCAGGCATCATTAGCAGCAGCAGATCGAAGACAGCATGATAAGACACTGGCCTACATCATCTTAAGTTTAGAAGATGAACAATTCTTGAATGTAGCTGATTTAAAAACTGCAAAGGATGTTTGGCTGAAATTGAGAAGTGTGCATGTGAGTGCATCAGCATGCAATATTGTGCCATTATCAAGACAATTATACAGAGTCCGGTTGCTACCACAAGAGAGTGTGGAGAAGCATTTGCTGCACATGCAGACTTTATTTATTGAGTTGGAACAACATGGAATGCAGATTCCTGAACTCAGAAGGTGCTGTTGGTGTCTTGATGAAACGTGGGATTTAGTTTCAGCAATTTTTGAGTGCAAACCAGAACAGGACTTACGAATGGAAGCCCTTAAAGCCTGTTTGATTTCTGAGAAAAACAAACACCATTTTAGAAGAAGCCACAAGGAGAAATTCCTGAGGTGGGGGCCCAAGGAGCAGAGAGAGAAAAGCAATAGACAGGATGTCTGCAAAGACCAGATTACAGCCTAGCAACGATTTTCTATTAAGAAAGAAAGAAAAAGAATGGACGTGTTTTATCTGTGGTGATAAGACTCATTTAAAGAAAGACTCTTTGCAAGGAAGAAAAACAACAAATGGACAGGCTGGTGTTGCAAAAGTTAGCTATTGTAATGGCAGAGACAAATGGTTAATAGACAATGGGGCTAGTCAAACAACTGTTAATAATTCTAAATTGTTTTTCAGAATGGATCCAGCTGGAGGAGATGCAGTAGCCTTAGCAAATGGCCAGAAGGCTAAAGTCACAGGAAAAGGCAGTGTGCTGATTCCATGTCTGGAGGAAAAGTTTAGTAACATATTATGTGTGCCTGAAATGGAGCATAATTTACTGAGTGTCTCTAGTCTAGACAAACAAGGTTTTGAGACCACATTTGTAAGTGGGAAGTGTCTCATAAAAAGAGCTGGGAGTGTATGTTACAGGGCATAAAACATGTGTTGCAAGGACAAAAGGTTCCATGTGTCCAAACATTTGGAAATGTGGCACAACATGATTCATGTGTTCATCACTTGCATAGAAAGCTTGGCCATGTCAGCTTTAGAGTTTTGCAAAATATGCAACAGTTTGGAAAAGGGTTAAACTTAAAGGGGTATAAGGCATATTTGGACTGTGCAGTATGCAAAGCATCAAAGTCCAAGGCATTCCCAGTAAGCAAGAATAGCAGAAAGCAGACAAGAAAAGCTCTAGAGCTAGTACATGCGGATTTGGTGGGGCCAATGCAAGCCAGTTTGAGAGGAGCAAAGTATGCAATGGTTTTTGTAGATGACTACAGCAGATTTGGGTTGTGCTATTTACTAAAGAGTAAAATAGAGGTGCTACAGAAATTTAAACAATGGGTAAAAGGAGATATAAACAGGTATGTCTCCTGCAAACTGACAGAAGTTCAGAATTCATGTCAGCAAGTTTTCAACAGTGGTTGGGACAGTTAGGAATAAAACAGACGCATTAATCCATACACAGCAGCTGAGAATGGTGTGGTTGAGAGGCAGAATGGTGTCTTACAAACAGTGAAGAACTCACTGCTGGAGGATTCTGGTCTGAGCAGGTCATATTGTGGTGAAACCATGTTGACTGTTAATTATTTAATCAATAGGCTGTGGAGTTCCTCAATGATACTCCTTAAGCAGTGTTATATGGGAGAAAGCCATCTCTGGCACATTTGGTGTTTGAAAGCAATGCGTAGGTGCATATTCCTAAAGCAATCAGGAGAAATGGTTAACCGAAGGTTGGAAAGCTCAGGTTTACAGGCTAGGAACCTGGCTCAAAGAGCTATTGCTTTAGCAATGGGGGCAAAAGAATAGTGATTTCCAGGTCTGCAAGCTTTGCAGAGCAAAATTGGAACAGAATTGATGCCAATTTTTGGAGTGATCCACTTAGTGACGGTGACCAACTTAGTGATGGTAACTCATTTAGTGACGGTGTCAGCATTCAAGGAGGAGAAACTGAAAAAGAACAAGAAAAGGAATCAGGAGAAGATGACTCAGATATGAAGCAAGAGGGGGTTGAAACACAAGAGCAGTCAATACCACGTAGGCAGAGCGATGGAACAAGGGGATTCCACCTGACAGGTATTCTGCTAATGAAATTTGGATGAGGACAAAAGTGAAGCCTGTGATCAAGAAATATATCAGTCAGCAATAGGGAATTTGCTATATCTGTCACAGTGGTCCAGACCAGACATAGCTTGTGCAGTAAGCATTTTAAGTTGCTTTACTGCTGCACCATCACAATTGCATTGGATGCGTGTAGAAAGGATTCTCAGGTATTGAAGGGAACTGTGAATTTGGGTCTTCAAACACAGGTCTCTGAAGAATTAAAGTTGAAATGTTATGTTGACAGTGATAATGCCAATGATGTAAAAACCAAAAAGTCCAATTCTGGGATTGTGGTATTATTTGGACGGGCTTTAATTGCTTGGAAGTCGAGAAAACAAAAAACTGTAGCCATTTCTACAGCAGAAGAAGAATTTATCGCTCTATCTGAACTTTGTTCAGAGGTAACTTGGTATGTACAGCTATTAAAGGATTTAAATGTAAATGTAAATGAAGCTGTAATGCTGTTTGAGATAATGCTGCTTGCATTAAAATGGCAACAAGTGACAGAGTAAAGAATAGAAGCAAGCATGTGGATATTAAATATTGTAATGTAAGAAGCTATCAAAAGTAAACTAATTTGCTTGCTTCACTGTTCTTCAGAAGACAATCTAGCAGATATAATGACCAAGCCATTGGGTAGAGTGCATCATGGGAAGAATATTAAGTTATTCTGTTTTATGTCTATTCCAGTCATAAAGGGAGGAGTGTCAGTGTATAAGAAATTATGAGCTGGGATAGCCATAACAACAAGTACGCCAATGGGAACTGTTTGGTGACTAAGAAACAGGATCTGTTGTGAGTCATGGAAGACAGCTCGGAGCCTGGGCATCGCTTAGGTTGACTGTTCTGTATATATGTAAGAGTTGGTTTGTCCTTGCATTATAGTTTCTGTGCTTCTGTGATTTCTGATTTTGGCTTCTACTTCTACTTCTTGTACTTGCTACCACTTTGCAACAGCTGCATGGGTATTGTATACATGCATCATGCTTTATATTATTGTATATAAACAAGTTTTTTCTATAAACAAATCCTGCTGAATTATTTACTTGTGTGCTGGTTGGATTGCTGCAAACTCTGACAAATTTATCACCCATCCATTAGTTCCTTCCACTTGTATATTGCCAGATCAGCCACAGATTTATAGCAGTTTCCAGTAACAATCGGCAATGAAAACAGCCACAGGAGAAAATCAAAATTAAAACATCCAAAATAAAATATAAATAACTGATACACTAACCAATTTGTAAAAAATACACAAGATGATTATACTAATACTAATTGAATAGTAAAAATAAAAGTGAATAGAATGGATAAATAATGAAATAAAATAACTATAGTAAAATAAAGTTGGCAACAATATGTTTACATTATTTTTCAATTTTCTTTCCTTTAAGAATTCTTGCCTATTTTTAAAATATTTACAATCACAATTATGAGGTCTTGATTGTAGAATTCCACTTGTATCGTTTAACTGGATGTTAAAAATAAACTTAGCACAATTTGTTGGGTGAAGCAACTACCAGTATGAAAATTCTAGGAGCTGGGAGCAGAGGGCATAATGAAGGCACATCATTCCATTCTGGATGCTTTTTTCCACTATAGGAAAATAGACTTCCTCAGCTACCTATTTATTTTCTAGTTCTATAAGGTGGTGATCACTTTTTCATCTGTTCTTCATTGCTTCTATTTGAAACAATATGAAAAGCATACAGAGCATGGTTTCTGAATTTTTTCACCCAATTAATTGCAGCTTCACTCTGTTGGAGGTGACTGCAAGGGAGGCAGGGGCTTTAAAATAGAGTAGTCAGCAGCTTTCCGATCCATTGCCAATGGATATCAATGTCTTCACTGATTCAGTTGCTTTGGCATATTTTTTTTCTGGATCTTTTTTCTATGGTCCTGTTCCATACGTGTGTGTTTGCACACGTAATTACCGAGTTCCAAACATTTTAAACAATTCTTTCCAATATTCCACTGAATAAGAAGGTAAGGAAAATATGCATGACGTGATTTGTGGATGTCTTTTCAACTCCTCTACCAGCAGTGACCAGTGATCATCTGCATTGGTGTTGCTTTATTGGTGATATAATTTTTTCCCCTCTGTGATGAAATAACAGTGTGAGTGTGTATTTGTCTACATACGGGCAGTGGTTATATGGTATGTACTGCTCCAGACTATGAAATGAGGGAGTTAGAATGGAGTTGTTACTGCCATTTAAAGTAGCTGTCCAAGTGCCTGTCCCATAGAGTCGAGTTTGATGAAACTGCCTGTATTTAAGTAAAATGACTGGTCTGTAATCTCTGCTTTACTGGCAAGCAAGTTTACAGATACTGACATCTTGGCACCTGGCTTACCTGTTCTATTTCAACAGCTGTGGTGAGGATAACATGAAAACAAGCAGTGGCACAGTGGTTAGAATACAGTATTGCAGGCTAACTCTGCTCACACTGCCAGGAGTTTGATTCCTTTGATCTGAACTAGAACAAGCTCTTCCATAACAGACAAAGAAGAGAACAATATATGAAGCAATGTTGCCATTCCATACATTGCAGGTATACCGGAAAAACTCAGGATCTTCAGCCAACACAACATACTGCACGCTTCAAACCCAAGAATATACTAAGGCAGAAGCTTGTCCACCCCAAGGATAAAACACCCAGACACAAACTGAGCAATGTGGTAGATGCGGTACAATGCAGTGAGCCATGTGTAGATCTGTACATTGGGGAAACAAAGCAACCACTTCATAAACACATGGCACAACATAGGAGAACAAACCCATCAGGACAAGATTCAGCAGTCCATCTGCATTTAAAAGACATGGGCCACTCTTTTGAAGACCACAAAGTCCACATTTTGGACAGAGAGAACCGCTGGTTTGAAAGGGGTCAAAGAGGCCACCTATGTCAAAATTGAACAGCCCTCTCTCAACAGAGGGGGTGGGGGTGGAATATGACATAATCTATCTCCAGTCTACAATCCAGTCCTTTCAACAGTTCCAAGAAGTCATTTGCACTACTCAGGTGACCCTGATGACATAGAAAAATCTGCAGGTGGCCTCAACAACTCTCTAAAAGAATGCAAATGACCAGCTGTCTGCAAGGAGTATAAATCCTTCCATTCCCCACCATCCCATCAGACCCGAAGAAGCTTCTGGGATGGGAAGTGAAACGTCTTCAAAGAAAAACAAGAAAGTCCAGTTGCCTCTCGAAAAAGCAGCTTTGGGTCAACTATGACCTGGATGACAGAATCTTCATAGGCATTTTACACAGCTAGAATTTTGTAATGCTAACTACTAAGCAAAATATAACCATTAGGTGGCATCATTGCATTGCTAAATAAGAAAAGCAGGCAAGTTTCTTCCCCTTCTAGAGTTACTGCATTGTTTTTTTGGTTGTTTACAGATAAATATCCTTATGATATGCTCTGGAATCTTCGTAGGTATCATGTCAGACTGACAATCTCTTGTTTGCTGGATCTTATACCCCCTCCCTTTTTTTGATAGGGACGTTTTGTTTTTTTCCAATTGTTTTGCATTCTTCAATTTTCAATTAAATGATAATACTAGGAATCTGGCCAGATGATCAGATGTTTTTTTTTAAAATTGCCTTGGGATATCATTTATCTGATATTGGAGTTTTAAACTACTTAGAGAGGTTTAACCTCAGCCATGTTTTTTATCAATCTTTAATCCTGCTCCTTTATATTGCTCATCAAAATTTTATGGCTGATAAAACATTTTTGTTGAAAAAGACAACTGAAATAGAAATTAAGTAGCTTTGTCTTTTCTTTTTTAGCTGTTACCATTGTGCAATCCTCAAGGAGCAGCTTGTTATACTAATTATTTTCCTTTTATTTTGAGTCTTTCCAACCCAATGGAATGTTGGGAAGGAATTATGTAAAACAGTGTTTTTCAACCTTGGCAACTTTAAGCTGTGTGACTCATGTTGGTTGGGGAATTCTGGGAGTTAAAGAAGCTTCTTGAATGAGAAGCAAAATGTTTTCAAGGAAAAAAACCAAGCAAGTCCGGTTGCCTTTTGGAAAAGCACCTTTGGTGACAATTAAGGGAAAAAAATATCTCCAATGCATTGCTCAAAAAGAAACTGCTAGGCAGTGGTTTAGAATGTTACTGAATCCTGTATTTTAAGCTTCTGTCTCACTCTCTTCCCAGTCCTATGACTCAGTGTACAGCTTTGTAAGAAAATAGAAACAATTTACACTTTTCCTTACACATTTGTTCTTCTCAGCATCCTTTGCCAACCTCATCTTTTTCTGAGTTTTTACTTTCATGAGACCAGATTTCTATGGTAAATATCTGTAGTCTTTCTTTGTGACCTACTCGTTGTTTAATTTCTTATATTAGTACTTTTCTGCTATCAGACTTTTCATAGGGATTTACGATAACCATATTGGTGTTTCCACACCAGGTTTTCCCTTTTTGTATGATTTTAGTATCCAATTAGAATTCCATAACTGACATAATTTTACTAACTCTTTTTGTTTTTCTATTATTTTCTATTGCAACACATACTTAAAATTCATTGGGTGTGTTAAAATTTATAAAATTTATAAAATTTATATTTTTTGAGTTCAAGAAATATTGCCTATGATTTATCTTTTTCTATTAAGTTCTATTAAGAACTCCACCATTTGATTTGAAGTAGGTATTTCTAAGAGTTACCTTACCTAAATAAATATGTCTGAACTAGTGATTAAATAATGGAAAACAATTTTTTTAAATCACATTTTTCTCTTCTTGTGCCTTTTATTACTGTTTTTGGAACATATGTAGTTTTCTTACATTAGGTGCCTTCAAAATGGCAGTCATGCAAAAATAACATGACAAATAAAAAATAGAGAATTAAGCCTTCATGTTTGATGATTTATTTAAATAGTTCAAAGTAATTAAAAGTGAAAGCAAAATTGTATGTTATTTGCAAACTTGTTCGTTCAATTTCTAGTTTTCACCAGTAGATGTCAGCCCATTTATTTCAAAAAGTGAATATATTACTTAGATATCTATTTCTGCAGCTGATTGTTGAAGATTTCGTTTAAAACCAAAATGTAAATATACAGCTGCATTTAGACTAAACTCACGCTCTTCAAGAGGAAGTATTCATTAGTAAATGTACAACATTATTTTCTTATCAACTATAATATCTAAGAGGATATAGGGAAATTTCATAATTAAGTAGAAACTACTCAGATTATAATTCCAATAAGTGTTGAACAGAAAATATGTTTGGTTAAGAGGCCATGGAGCGTGCTAGCATATAAATTTAAAACTACTTATTCTCTGACACTGAGATATTTTCCCCACCTTTCATGCTCTTTGAGATATAATTTCCACATTTTTATGGATGTCTCATCCATATTTCTATCTTCTTGAGTGGCTTCCAAGTTTTATATCATCTTGAAAAATTGTTTGTATAAAAGGGAAATGCACATGCTATATAGGAAGAAAAGCTTGTCGGATGATATAATCATCAGATACTCATGAAGCCTTTTATTCCAGAAAACAAACACTAACTTCATTTGAATTGAGGTGTCCTCAGTGTTCTCTGATCTTGGTTGTCTTCTTACAGACATTTTACTACTCAAACTAGATAACATCATCAGTGCTAATGCTAATTTGAATTTCTCTAAGCTCATCTATCAGGCCCATCTACCAGTTGTCAGACCTCCCCCCCCTCCATTCAATCCTGTCCAATTTTTAGGACTGGACAAGTCTCTGCACTTTTCTTATCAAGGCTTTTCAAAAGTGCCATTGCCTCCTTTCTTGTGCCCAGGTGGAACTATAGCTTCATGGTTTTCCAGTTTCCAGCCTGGTGTGTTAATCCTTATACGAAACTGGCTCTCAATCAGACTTGGGTGATCTCAAAACTTGTTGGCGCTTTTAATGTAGACAAA
>JANHZT010007187.1:69638-82173 GCA_032468215.1 Stegonotus admiraltiensis | reverse complement strand
ATTAGAATTATGATTATAATAGGTAGAATTATAATAGCTAGATATTGGAAGTTAGATGTGTATTTTAAAATAGAGTGCTGCAGAAATTTTATTGTAGCTTTCTCCAGATCTGTGCCTTCCAATAAACCTGTTATAAAGTTAGGATTATAAAGGTATAAATTTGAATATGTAACATTTAATTATTTATATCTAAACATAAACTATTTTACCTTTTATTGATATACGTGCTTTCTACTTTTTGTGTATTATATAATCCCATCTTCTTATATATAATGCCCTAGTACTATTTTAAATGTTTTAATTTCTCAGTTACATATAAATTATTTGCACTGATTTGGTTTCTCTTTTTTCAAATAATGGTACAATAATGCTATGGATTAATCAAGCTATGTGAAGTTAATTCACTGATTCCTAAGGGTAATTATCCTTACAAATGACCCTTTACCCATATGGAGTAATAACTGACTGTTCTCACAAACCACATTTAGATTCTTGAAATATTTGTTCAGTTCAGGAATCTTAGTTACTCTGAGTTATGAGTTCCTGAGTCTCCAAAGGGCTAGTTTTCATTGTCATTATTCATGTGATGGTTTTCACACAGAGAAGAATTGAACAGAAATTCTTATACAGTTATGAGTGTTTGCTTGCATGTATATACATCATAAATCTTTAAGTCAACACTTATTCCTTAAGGGACTTTGGCAGCATGTAGAAGTTTCTATGAGGAACATAGAAAACTTCCATTCAAAATGGATACATGTTTCAATCACACATGTTTGAAGTATTTATTTGTATTTGCACAATATAGTTTTTGTTCTGTTACTTTCTTCACCTATTGCCCTTCTGTATTCCTTAAATTTAGAAAATAAAATTCTTTTATACCTATTACAACAACCTGGAAACTATAATAAAAGCAGGGCTCAGACTAAGCACAAGGAGGTAATAGCTGCTGATAAAGGAACACTTTATGTCAGGAAATATGGTATATTCTTCTCTGGTTAAACAGAAGCTGGATACTTATTGGCTAAATATGCTCTAAATACATCATACATTGCAAATATGGGCAAATCCAAGCTATCAAATCACCATAAAACAGAAAAAAACCATGTTAATAAAACTACTTTATTAATTATTGCTTAACGCATTGTAAGCCGCCCTGAGTCTCCGGAGAAGGGCGGCATATAAATCAAAGCAAATAATAATAATAATAATGGTGACAGTAGTTAAGAATCTACAGTACATAGTTTAAAGTTCATGTTTCATTACACATACAGAATGGGAAGAAGGAGAAGAGGAAGAATAACAGATTTTCAAAAAACCTGTGTAAATCTATTTTCTCCTTGTGTTTCTGTGTACCTTACATTTAGTTTATTTTCATAGCCATTTCCTGCATGCTGATCCTATTTTTTATTATAGAAAAATAGTATACAGTGGCAAGTTAAAGGATGAACAATTGATACCTATATTTGGACCCCAGGTCAGGATGGGATTCAAATAATTTAACAACTGGTTCTCTGCCCTAATAACTGTCTGGGTAGGTGAGGCTGGGTGAGTGTGGCCAGGGGGCATGACAGCACTCAGCCTCCTGCAGCACTCTGTCAATCAAAATGGGGTGCAGGGGTTAATTACAAAATGTGGGCTTTGCTTTATGACATCCAGATCCAGCAAGCAAGGGCTGTGAACTATACAGAAAATACACTTTTGTTCGGTTATGAAGAAATATCTCCAAAGTCAGATGTACATTAAATGTAGACTGACTTTTAGCTACACACCTTCCCAGCAAACAGCAAATTTTGAAGCTCCAGGTGAAGAGGATTCATTTTAGGATGAGCAACCACAGTTTCCATGTTGGAGGTTCCTAAAGGAATGCTGGGAAACTCTGTATTTTAAAGAACATTTGAGTGAGAGGTGCAGAATAGCCCTTCTCTGCCTGAGGCTGTAGAGACCTGGCACCAATCAAAACACTGTTTGTGAAGCAACTTATCAACACTGACAGGGTAAGCCACTAGTATATGAAAATAAGAGCAAGCTCCACTCCCTTCTAGTACTGATGTTGTTACCTAATTTGGTAATGAAATATCTGCAAGAAAACCATCAAGCTCAGAGAGCACCAAGGACCCCACAGTTCAACCCCACAGTTAGCTGCCCAGAGACCCTAGGGAGTTGGACGGCATAGAAATGCGACTAATAAATAAATAATAAATAAACCCTGAGCTACAAATATTCTCTTCTAACGATAAACACTTTTTGGCTAGAAGGTCTCAGAGCCTGCCTTACATGAGATGGCGCCCAGTGGATTTCATTCTAAATTTTGATATGATTTCTATAAATAATGGCTGAATATTTGATCATTCATACTTCAAAAAAAAAAAATACAAAGCCAAGGGATAAACAAATAAAAAACAGATTTGAAAAAAGAAAAGGCTCAGGAAAGAAAAAGAGTGAAAGTGTAAGAAAGAAAGAGGAAAAGAAGGAAAACTGAAAAAGAATGACTTCCAACATTCTTTGCTACAGAAATAAATAAAAAATTATATCAAACTTTTTCCAAGATTAACATTTGTCTACATTATTTCCATAATCCCTTATTTAATCATCAAAGCCCAGATCAACTTTTAATTTCTATTTCTCACAAAAAGTCCAGTAATGGTACATATCGCTTTAATCACTATTTGTTAACGAAACCACAACTGGTTTATTTAATTGTACCAAACTCTAAATAAAACAGGAATGGAAAATCCTAAACTCTAGTGTAGAACCATGCTTCTCAACTTTAAGGCAACTTTAAGGCACATGGTCTTCAATTCCCAAAATTCCCCAGGCAGCATGACATTTCCCCATCTTAAACTTGCCAAGACTGAAAAATACTGATCTACAGATAGGGATGTTTTCATTCTTCTTTTACTGGTTCCTACTTACTTATGAGCAATTATAATGCAAAATCCCCATTCCCAACTCACCCCACAGTAATAATAATGCAAAATCTCCATTCCCAACCCTGGATGGCTTCCTGCACCACCCTGGAAGCAAAACAGGGTGCAGGGGGATCCGTGACATTCCCCCTGAGCACAATTTTAGGCCTGGACGGCCTCCTGCATCAACCTAGAAGCCAAATCAGGGTGCATGGGGGGACTCCTGGAGGGGAGGGGCCAACCAGAGGTGAGATTAGCCAGTTCTCTGAACTGAGCAAAAAGTTAACAACTGGTTCGCTTGACCTGGTGCAAACCAGCTGAATCCCGCCTCTGCCCCAGGTCAATGTAAAACTTTTAAAATTGCATCCTCCACAATTCAATTGTAAAGGATGATTTTAATTAAACAATTTTTTCTTTTAGATGAATAGATAAATTTTTCAATGGGTTTTCCATTGTCTCCTTCATAGGGCTTAGAGAGAGTGACTGGCCTATGATCACTCAGTTGGTTTTGTGCCTAAGTCAGTGCCTAAATCATGTTCACCTGTCTGTGCCAGCTGCTTTAACAAGTACACCAATTGACTGTACTTATTGACTAGAACATTAAAATATTAATTCAGTGTGGCTGGAAATAAACATAGTTGTGACAAAAAAAATAATAATTCAGTGTGTGGCTGCCATGAAAAATTTAAACTTGAATATCATTAGGAAATTAGTTGAAATAAGGCTATTGCTTAAAGCATTGTAAGCCGCCCTGAGTCTCCGGAGAAGGGTGGCATATAAATAAAATAAATAAATAAAAAAATAAGACTGAACACACTATATAACTTGATAGAAATGATAGCATTATAAATTGTTCCATCCTGATCACCATATTTCAGAAATACTATTATATTTATATAATATACTGGTATACAGTATAAATAGACTCAATACATAAAAGAATAATCAAATTCATTTAAAAAGTGAATTAATTTTCCTTTCTTATAATACTACAACCTGGTCATCTAAATGAGATTCAGAATAAATAAAGGAAGTATTTTCCAAACAGCACAGCTTAGATTTTCAGATATGCATGATGAAATCAATTTAGATGTCTTTAAAATAAGATTATAAAGACTATTATTTCTATGCCAGTATAGGATGAAATAGAACCCTTAATAATTTGGGAAGAACATAACAAAGATAATATGATTACATTTCTCTCTGTTTGTAAGCAAACAAATACCTACTATAATTAATCACTATGAGGTCTTCCAAGTCAGGACTTATAGTGAGTTAAACATCCCTGTGAGTGGTTCTGTGACTAGGACAACGCTGTGATAACATCAATAGATAGGATACAGATTATAGCTGATTAAAATCTCTCCAGAGAAATGAAAGATCCTGGAATTGCCCATTTGTGTTTTTGAGAATTGCTCCTCACAAGAATCCACAGGAATCGAGTTTCTTATGGTCAGTTATGAGTTGGGTGGCTTGGAGATGAGGATTATTAACACACCCTGAACAGGGTTGGGTTCTCCTTACCTTTATTACTGGTTCACAATGGGGCTGCGCATGTGAAATGTGCACGAGCGAAGCGAGCCATTACCCCAGTTCAGCTCCGCCATGCACGCACAGTTCAGAGAACTGGCAGTGGACATTTTGAGTAGTTCAGAGAACCAGAAAATACCACCTTTGGCTGGCCCCAGAGTGGGGTGGGAATAGAGATTTTGCAGTATCCTTTTCCTGCCATGCCCAAGCCACACCACGCCCACCAAGCCACACCCACAGAACCAGTAGTAATGGATTTCACCACCGGCGCATACACATGCACAAGGTGTGGGGCGCATGCACCGGGGCTACAAGCACATTGCATTTTGGGGGTCCGGGCGCTTTGGGCACTCGGTCCAGAAAAGGTTAGCCATCACTGCACTAGAACAACTTGCAGATAAAAGCATTTCACCAGATTTATTGCAGAACCTGTTTGAGGAATTTAGCAAAAGAATTGACTGCAATAGTTGCCAATTGTTTGTATTTTAAAAAAAGAAGATGGAAAGATTTGGCACTACTCATATGGAGGAAAGTTTGGTGAATTGAAAATCTAGCTGAGATAGATAAATTGACATCTTTGATTAGAAAAATATCTATATTCATTGGTGACTGGACATTTTTGCATACAAACAAAAACATAAACTTCTGATTTATGGTTTTGATAATTACACAAAATAAATTATAGAAAGAGGAGAATTATGATGTAACTTTAGACATAGAGGTTAAAATATAATTGTACTTATAATTGCTGGGAAGAATATAAAAAACCACATTTTATGTATATATATCTTTCTTTATAGATTGTTCTTTTTAAATTTTCTTCTATTTTCTTATTGCACATTTAGTTTTTTTATTTATTTCTTTGTTTTTAACTTCTTCTTTTCCATTTAGTTTCTATTCACTCCTATTAGTGTTCTTAAAACTTTTTATAAAAGTTTATTGGCTATTGTGAGAACAAATTGCTGGCCTTTTAATTAAATCCACCATGAGGTTTTATGTTGCTAATCTTTATGTAAGCATAATATATTAGTTTCTCAATATATTCGTTTACTGATTGCAAGCACCTTATATTTTCTTTGTTTTATGAAACATATTTATGAAAAAGTATAAGTAAGGTATAAAGCTGTTCTTTCTTGATCTGAAATAGGTATGTTTTGTGGATGAAATTTGGACCAGCATCTGGTTTTGACTGATTAAATAAACTCATTGGTATTAATGTACATAAATTTGCAGGATGGAATTTTCCTTTAAAGTTAAGCCAGAGACATAATAACTGCCAATGTACATTAAATAAATATGATAATATAAAGGAGTCTTTGGTGCAATGATTTCCAAAGAAGTTTGGGTCAATGGGACTGAGTTTTGTATCTAGATTTCTTTTTAACTATAAAAGTTTTTTAACTATAAATGGAACAAATATTTAGTCTATAAATCTGGTGATTTGTCTCTAACGTCAGTGCCAAAATCCTTGATAATTAATTAAATGCCTGATTTGGAATGATCATTAGTCAATTTTAGTACATTTTGGAAGAAATTCTACCCTTTGGGAGGCTTTGTACTTGGAATGCATGAATTATATTGCTACATATTCATATAGGAAACAAAAGGTGTCCAAGCAGCTAATTCAACTGAAATAACTTAGATAAATGACATCCAGTTGTTAGAAGTATGTAGAAAAGAATACAATATTTGTACACAAAGTAGCTACCAAAATCCTATTGAACAAACTATTCAATGTTCTTGCATATTTATAACCAGAAGGTTCAGCTGTCACATTGCTCTGTTATGAAAGACAATGTCATTTCTTCATAAACTTAATCTTCTATTATTCTTTTGTGGTTCATTAGCCCAGGCAATCTAAAATGGCTTTCAACTGGCTTTCGATAGTATTTTTGATTTTTTTTTACTTCAATGTTTTATTTTGTGTTCAATCTTTATTCCTTAATTTTGAGTAGAGGGAAGGTTACTAAGGTCACCTTTATCACTTTCAAACATCTTACATCATTGTGTGAAGTGCCACATCTAAAGCACTTAATTGATTTTACAAGGAAAAAAAAGGAGGAGAAGAATTTCATGGATTTATATCAATTATGAGGGGTCCTTGGTGCTCTCTGAGCTTGCTTTTTTTCTTGCAGACATTTCATTACCCAAACTAGGTAACAACATCATGAGCACTCAACACTCATGTCAACCCTGAGCTACAAATATTTTCCTTTATTATAACAATTATCACAAGTGAAATTAACACTCATAAATGTTTCAGGGATCTTGCCCTAGATTCTGCTCAGTTTATTGGACAGTTATTATCAATAACACAGTTTCAATAACATCAGACCCAAGCCTATGGGAAATGTTTTTGGCTATGGACTATTATGTGCTGCTCGCACACACACACCCCTGCCCACTCCATTGCATATTAGGATATTATGATAAAGACTATGGGCAGTTGTTCTAAAGCTTTTTTCTTTTTGATTATTGAATTTTTTCTTATATTATTAGTGTGCATGCCATTTGAGAATATTTAATATATGATTTTTGTATTCTGTGTTTTTAAAATGGTTTATTTTTTTATTACTATTTATGTGTGTGTGTGTGTGTGTATATTATATATATATTATAATATATATATTATATAATATATATATATGTATATTAGATAGATAGATAGATAGATAGATAGATAGATAGATAGATAGATAGATACATACATACATACACACACATATATAAATAGATTAAAATGTGAGTTGTTAAAGTTACACAGGCACCCAGTTCTGGAATAACTTGCAACAATGTAAGTACTTGCTTGCATTTCCACAGTAGAATTCAATTGGAGGATGGAGATGGGACCTGGAAAACATCTGTACCTTATTTTATCAAAGCAAGTAAAAGTAGAGGGACTAATTTATTTGTTTATCTAATTTCTAGTTTCAGCCCCTCTCACCTAAGTGACTCTGAGCAGTTTGCCATAATTGAACTGAAAAGGACACAACCTTTCTCTACACAGAAAAGTGATGCTTTTTCTATGGAAAACCTATAAATATAGAGGTACTAATACTGTATTCTGTCACTAGAAAAGAATATCATCGGTCCTGGAATATGATTTACAGTATGTGATAGGTTTTATTTCTTTGCATATTCACATTCTTTATTAATTTACAGATTTGCTGTTATATGGGATCCAATGACTAACTAAGTAATTGGTCCTTTTAAGAAAAAGATACAAATGTTTTAATGGGTTTTTTTTTAAATCTGAGCATTTGACTCTTTTGTGTAGTGAATTTTTAATCAGGTCTTTTCCCATGTCCAACAGTTGGCAACTATCTAAAATACATCAGTGCAAAAGGAATCATGGAGCAGACCACCTGGGATTAAGAATGGTGCTGGTTTTCAATATAGTTTCAACTGCATGTCCCATTTACCATATAATTCAAAAGGAAGGCTATATATATTTATATATACTTATAATCTAGGACTGATCATTAGAGAAGCACATAACCCCACTTGCTTACGGTATTTTTTAAAGAAAGAAACACATGAAACATTCAATAGGATAAGGTTTTTGCAGAAGACCAGTCATTCATTTTGAATTATGGGTCATTTTACAGGAAGGAATGTATTGTCAATATCTAAAAGAATAAGTTATCCAAATAATCATCTTCCTTATCAGTTACTTCAATTCCTGTCAAGGAACAGATCCCCGAGAAAGAGAAAGAGAAAGAGAAAGAGAAAGAGAAAGAGAAAGAGGGGAGAAGGGGGAGGGAGGGAGAGAAAAAGAGAGAGAACACCGTACCGTACTTCACTGGCATAGCAAAATGGAAGAATAGCAAGCCAGCACAGGAATCCAGGGGTCCTTGTTCCCGCGTATTAATTTTGGAGGTATAAAATCTCCTCCCAAGACTTCTCCAAATTTAATTATGTAAATAATTATATATGTAAATAAGTATGCTGTCTTCTTACATATAATTTATGTATAAATTAGTCATATCTTAAACAGATGATGATGATCATTTTAAAACTACGATAAATAATGCAACAATAGATATAATGCTAATTTGACTTTTTATGATTTTTTTTCCTTTTGTCACTTGTGACTGATTCCATTCATTTTATCTATCTATCTATCTATCTATCTATCTATCTATCTATCTATCTATCTATCTATCTATCTATCTATATATAAAGTGTTGAACAAGTGTGAGAAAACACTGTATTTAATCTGTCCATGACATGTATGGGAAATTAGAAATTACTTAAAGAGCAGTGGAAAAGATTAGCGTAGCATTTTGTGTGGGTAGGGTTTTTTTTTGTTTCCTAGAGTCCAAGTGGTAAGTCTATTAGATACTTCCTGCTATTCTTTTGACTTGTAAATACTATTATTGTACTTTGGAAAGTGTACTGTAGTGTAGAGACAGATTTATAATTTTTCCATTTATTTAAGATGAAGACTTTGGCAAGTAATAAACAATAACATATTATTACTTATTGAATGTGCTATGGGTAGATGTTTTGAATTCCACAACTTTTTCTTTTCACCACTTTCTTCAATGATAAATCATACACTGGGATTTTCTTAAATATATGTTTCTGGCAGAGATGTTATTAAATGTCAATTCATATTCTCTTATAACAAGAATTGGCATTTGGCTTTGTTGCTATATTTTGCTTTTGAATTTTGTCCAGTATACAAGTGCAGATGTTTTTGTTTTAAAATTCAGCTGTTTCTTTGGCTCCTGAAAATGTATGTCCTGAAATGCAGAATCTGAAATATAGTGTATGATGTGTGATATTTACAGCAGGAAGTCTCTGATTGAAAAATAAGAAGTTGCAAACCAACCTAATGATAAAGGGGACCACCTGTGCAGAAGACACGTGCGGTGAATATTTCTTTTACTTTAGGAATTCATCTGAACTGCAGTATCTCTCTAGAATTTAACAACAAAGCTAGTAATAATTCACATCTTTCTTTAAAGTTCTGCTTCAAACGTTTGGCAAATTTCTGTGACTTTAATACATTAGCTTTATTTGAGAATTGAACAGTGTGATTTGGGATAGGTGAATTTATATATTCTTGTTTATCAGAATGTCACAACATTCTGATGTGAATAACACCAGTGTGTTATTTCTTTGTGATTTAAAAGAAAGTGACTGGTATAGCCATATGCTATTATTATCATTCCAGTAAAGCCTTCAACAGGTCAGCAAAACTGAGCACAAGCTTGGAAAAGTTTTTTGAGTACCATCCAAAAGATGGATGGTATTCTGGCTTCATTATTATTTAATTATTACATGAACACAACCATCTCGTCTTTAAATAAAAAAGAACAACCTCCTAAATTGGTAAATAAGTTCATATCTATACTACTTTATAAGACATAATTATGATTGTTAATGCTACCACAATCACCAGTTGTGTTGAGAAGGGCTATGAAGGCATCACATTTTTGCAAAAAGCATGTACTATGAAAAAGTACAGGGCATGCACTTGGCAAAGAATTTTTAACAACTGCCTTGGAGATTTGATGAAAAAATGTATTGAATGAGCATCCTGTGTCTCATACTTGTTTTTTGTGATACAATGGTCAGGGAAGCCATGTTGTCTAACTTTTTTTCTTATGTAGAAAGTTAAATAGGGTTCTTCTAATTCTTCTGTTGCAAAGTTTGCATTTGTATCCTATAGAAACTATGTACTATTAATAGAAAAGGAATTTGGGGCTGATTTCTTTTGTCTACACTATGTAGGGTATTGCATAAAGCACTAGAGTATTATTTTGTTTTTACTCCATTTTATTGTATAATATTTTTCCTCTTTTATTTCCTCTTTTATCTATTTTACTATATCATATTTAATTAAAATGTTTTGATATGTAGGTTGGGCTATGACTTATAATAAAGTGCAAGTGAAATTGAAAAGGATTTTTGTGCCTTCACGCACATTACTAGGAGACCCTATAGGGAGAATTACCAATAAGGAAACTGACCAATAAGGAAACAAGATAACTCCAAGGCAGACATGGGTGTCATTCATTTCATGAAAAACAAAATGCAGGCTCTGAAGTGCAACATACCAACTTTGATATACAAGATGTGTCAAGGCTCTCATAGTTATTTCAACAAGCTAACCCGGCACTTCATTGTTGAAGGAAAAAAAGATAAGCATTGTACATCCATGAAGCTACTACCTCTGTTCTAGGCAATCATTCTGTATGGATTTAATAATAAATTGGTACCATAATAAGAATCCCATACTTACCAGAGCCTTCAGTGTAATATGAAAATACAGATGCAAAGCCATGTGATGAAATAATTATAACACAGTATAATTAATACAGACTAAATTCTTATTCCAAATCACCATGATGTTAACAAACATTTCTTAGTTTTCTGGAAGTGTTTGTGACATTTGTTGCAATCTACTGTGAAACACCACATACAAGTGTCAACCCTTTAATAAATTGTCTGACATTCTTGAGAAGGAAGCTAGTCTTCATTCTTCCTTGAACTGTTGAATGGGGTTAATGTCAATAAAAGTAGAAACAATACTAAGTTGTTAACAGCTAAAGCTTTGGGCCTCTGAACAGAAATTGCCGCTGAGAGGATTCACACTTCTGTGAGTCTGAAGAATATGGAAGGCAAGAATTTTATTACCAGCATGGATAGTGCTGTATCAGTCCAAGCCCCTGCTCAAACAGGAGACCCTATACTATTTCTGACAAGTGGCTGACCAGTCTCTTCTTGAAACCTTCCAGTGATGAATCTCCCACAACTTCTGAAGGCAAGCTGTTCCATTGGTTGATTGTTCTCACTGTCAGAATTTGTCCTTATTTCTAGGTTGAATCTCTCTCTCAGGTCCCTGCCAGGACACTGTCATTGTGAAGGGGTGGGGTTGTTTCATAGTCTTGGATGCTTTGAATACTTTCACTTTTGTTGTAACCACATAGGAATTAGGGAGGGGGACTGAGTCAATAATATGGACATCTTCCCAGCCGATTCCAGCCTGTTAACAAGGTTGCAGCATCCTGAGGATGACCCATTATCACCCTCCCGCCTCAGAGTTTTCATAACACCTTCGTGGCATTGTATTGGCTACTGGTAGACTGGGGAATTGTAGTAGGGGTTAAATGGGGGACAATTAGAGCTTCGTAAGGGAGTTTTCAGACTCCACCTGACTTCTCTGCAATCACTTTCTATCAGTAAAAGTTCCTTTTGAAATACCACTTGTTTCAAGAGTCATGCTTTCCTGCGAAGATCGCTGAGGCAGATTACACTCTCCTTGATCAGTTTCCATCCATTGTTTATTGTCTGACCTATGGGTGAAAAACCTATTGGAAAATAGGTTGACCCATTCCTCTCTGTGACAACCCCTCAAATATTGGAACGCTGCTTCAGTAGTGGTATTCACTTATCTTCACTACCAGTTTGCAAATGTGAGCATGTGCACCATCTCTGAGCATGCACAGAGCATGCTGTGATGATGTCTGGGTGGATGGGTGGAGCCTCCTGCCACCGCCTCTACCGGTTCTCCCGAACCGAGTAGAACCAGTAGAATCCCACCACTGCACTGCTAGCATGTCATCCTGGTCTTTCTCGTCACTAGACTAGCCATGCCCAGTTCCTGCAACCATTCTTCATATGTTTTACCTCCAGACCCCTAATCATCTTTGTTGCTGTTCTCTGCACTCTTTCTAAACATCTTTTTTATAGTGTGGTAACTGGATGCATTATTTCAGATGTGGCCTTACTAAAGCTTTATAGAGTGGTACTAGTACCTCATGTAATCTTGATTCAATCCCCCTGTTAATGCAATTTCGGATTGCATTGGCTTTTTTGGCTGCTGCTGAATACTGCTGGCTCCTATTTAGTTGATTGTCGACCAGGACTCCAACCCTCTCATGGTTACTGCTATTAAGCCAGGTTTCACCTGATTTGTATGTTTTTGGTTTTTCTTGCCTAAGTGTAAGTGTCAGCCTCCGCCTTCACTTGCTTTGGCTGTCATTGAGGAGGAGGCCAGGGGGGAATGGAAAGTGAAACTGATCCTGGCGGGGAAATGACTGTTGACATTCCTGATTGATGATGCGGTCGGACGTCGGCTTCCA
>JANHZT010007187.1:49709-66861 GCA_032468215.1 Stegonotus admiraltiensis | reverse complement strand
CCAGTTCTCTGAACTACTCAAAATTTCCACTACCGGTTCTCCAGAACCTGTCAGAACCTGCTGGATTTCACCCCTGATGTATATCTGCTAGGAATAGGTTTCCCAGGAAGTGACAAGTGATTGGGTCCAGTCAGTCCCTTTTCATAGTGATTCAGGCCTGGTTATAGTACTAAGTTGGCAATTGATAACTCTTGTAGACGTATTCTGGCAGTTTCCATATGGAGGCAATGCATCCATTCTGGCTCTTCTTGATCTCTCAGTAGCCTTTGATGATCCAGAATATAGCAGTGTGTGGGTATTTTGAGGGATCTTCTAACCCTCTATTAAACAAAGTCATCTTTTTAAACCTGTGAATCATGCCTTCTAGTGGCAGTGCCTGTCTGGAAGAACAGTATTCCCTTGGAGAGCTAATGTCTCCAACTTTGTTAGCTGTCCTCAAGGCTCTGAAGGCCTGGCTGTTTCCTCAGGCATTTGAGCCAGAGGTGAGGATATTTCTGTTATTAAAATTATTTTAGGATTGAAATGTATTATTTACCTCAGGTATAATGAGGTACTGTGGTTAACTGCTGAGTTTTTAATCTAACTGCCCAGTCACTATAATCAGGAGAGTAGCCATATAAATTATTTAAATTAAGTAAATGTAAATCAATAAACTTTTAATTTAGTTCTTAATGTGCAAGTAATTATATTAAGATGCTATTATTAACAACTTATTTTTAATATTGTTTCATTCTCTTTTTAATATTTTGACGATAATTCTTACATTCTTTTTGTGCACTTTATGTATTTATTTTACCTTTTCCTCTGATTCTTTTCAGAGTCATACCCTTGATACTTCATAATTCTTCAATTGTGTAAAACATAA
This sequence comes from Stegonotus admiraltiensis, assembly GCA_032468215.1. NCBI lineage: Eukaryota > Metazoa > Chordata > Lepidosauria > Squamata > Colubridae > Stegonotus > Stegonotus admiraltiensis. Next base: position 65,996 of record JANHZT010007187.1, on the reverse strand, counting down.
GTCAATGACAAGAATAAACTTGAACATTTTTTAATCAAATAATTTGATTATTTGAAGAATTTAGGAAATTTGTTTGGTCCCAAGTGATGTGTGGATAGCATGTTGAAGGCCCATGTGACAGAAAATAAGGCAATCATTCAAGTATTAAGATATAAAATTATACAGGTGTTCTAACATATTGGAGTTTCAATTTCCTTGCTTATGAAATATGTAACACATGTATTACCTAGCCCACTTGATACTACTTTCCCTCAAAATTCTTCCCCTACCCCCAACTGATTAATTGAGTGCTAGTTTGAACAGTTACACTATTGTATGCAGTCAAAACCAATATATTTTATAGTATTATCAGTTTTGTTTTTAGGATTCAGTTTGGGAAAGGTCCATCAATTTATACAAGAAGAAAAGGCAATATGAACAGTTTTCACTAAACATATGTTTTATTAGTAGAAATTGAAGCTAATTAGAATGGATTTTTATTTAATTCACTAGAGGAATTGGTTTGTGTAATTTATAGAGTTGCAATTGACTGAATATGTAAATGGCTAATTTGGTAAGTTACCAAAGTGAGGATGGGAGACTCAAAACTTACTCCCTGCCATAAGTTGGTGATCAGAAAAGAGGCTATATTTAATTATTCCCACAAAAGAATAGTTGCTTGAATCAGTGACTATTTGGAGACAGAAAATCAGATAGAAAAAACACACACAATTCAAATGAAATATCTGTTACTATTGGTTACCAAAAGGCATGGCCTTTTAAAGTCCTTCCTTCCTTCCTTCCTCCTTCCTTGAAAATACTGAAGCAGACTTTTGTAAAATAGAATCAGATATTAGTAACTAGAATATTATCAATGTCAGAAATAATGTCTGCTTCTATAGATAGGCTATGTCCAAAATATATTATTCAAGAAATGACAGGTATAGAACAATTTTTATCTGATGAAAAAGATATCAAAAGTATAAATAATTTGGAAAAAGATACTTCTCTGAGTCTACAAAAGATATTGGCTAATGTTTTAAAATTCAAAAGAGAAATGCATATGATAAACCAAAAGAGACTATTTTTCCTTATTGGGTTTAAAAAGAGGCTTGTTAAAACAGTACAAAGAAGAAATGAAGACCAATTCCTGTGATAATGTTTGAATAAACTAAAGATTATTAGAAGTAAAAGGAAGGAATATAAAGTTGATTTATTTGATCAAGGCTGAAACAAAACGTTACTTCAGGCACACCTTTATTGCTTTCTGCTGACAACAGGGCTGAAAAGATGGTTCTTTATGGATTTGTTTATAGTTAAGTGAGGGGATATGTGATGAAGAGATAATTGTAACATAGTGGGTGAAGAGAATCACTAAATGTGTTTTATACTTGTGATAAAGGCTACAAGTCACTTCTTTATATACCTCTTTTCTTTTTCTTTATTATATTCTTGTTTTTTCTTTATTCTCTTTCTTCCTTTTATTTTTTATTTTTCTCTTTAATGTTAGTTTGTAGATTTTACTATTATAATCCAAACTCTTAATAAAATTATATATTAGAACAGCTGATGCTGTTGTTTAAGCTAAGATTAGCCCTTCAACCTTACAATACTTTAACCCTATCAATCACTATCAATAATAATGTTAAGTTAAATGGACCAAAGTTTATAAGACAGTTTCATATATTTATATGTATTTTTATGAGTCAAGACGTTTATGAGTCACAAATGCCTGTTTCATCTTCAAGGGTCTATAGGAAGATCCAATTTGCTTTGCTTAGGCCCTCAAGGTTGACAGGTACAGCTGTGTTTTCTTTGTACTGAATATGGAGTTCTTTTCTTTTTAACTCACAGTGGGTATGCTTTGTTCTTTAAGATAAATGTTGCCTAGTTTATAGAATAAAACTTTTTTCAGTAGCTAGCTGCCAAGATCTCAGTCTCCAAAAACTCTCCCACTTGCACAATGCGATATGGTGAGGCATCTTCTCTGTTGGAGAAGGGACTGGAAAAAGGTTATGATCCACAGGAAGGCATCGGTTCCTGGATGAAATCACTAAATATATTGTTTTTACTGGGATCTGATACAATTGTTTTCTTGCCAAATAAGGTGGATTTCCATAATGTTCTGTAATTCACAACTGATTACATAGAAAGGATAATGCCTTTCTGCCTTTTTATGATTTACCATAATAATAGTTAAACATTTTAAAGTTTAAATAATCTACATATAGTAACAATTTTGTAAGTTTTGCAGGCAAGGCATTTTATGAACTTATTTAATGATGGAAATCTGACAACGGTGGTTCAGAATAAAAGTAAAAATACTAACAACCGAATGTCAAAATCCTGTATCACTGCTACTAATTTATACTGATTTAAATTTAGGGAGTGCTAAAAAATTGTTTGTTTCTTATATACCCAATACAGAACTGTGTAATGTATTAATTTCAATCCCAAAGCTAAAGAGCCTACCATCTGGATTTATGCTTAATATCTGGATAGAAAAGTTTTTAATTTAGCATTTTTTAATGTTTACTTGGAAGTAAATTGCAATTTGCTCCATGGAACTTGATAATACTATATGTATTTAAAAATACAGTGTCAGTCATATTCAGCTTTACAAAAACTCTTTAGATTTATTTGAAAATTTATTTGAATTTTTAAACAATTGAGCTATTCCATGGTAACAATTAGGAGAAAAGAAGATTAAAATCCTAATGAAATAAAACCACTGGTTTTATGTTAATTGAAAAGTAGTTGGAATGATAAGTTTTCATTCATAACCAAACACATTTATTACCGTTATATTACTTGGGCAAAATGTTGGAGTCAGAAACACTTTTTCAACACTGTCATATCCAGATTCAGATTGCTACAGTAACTAGTTGTAGACTTACACTTGGATGGAGAAGTCGGCCAGTTTTATTGTAATTTTTAAAACTTCTTTCCATATTGTCCATTCTACCCTATTTTTTTCCAGAACTTTCTGTTAATCTTTTTATTTGACCACTGCATAAATTAATTTACAGATTAATTGTATTGCCTGACACCTGATATGATGTGACTGAAGGACCAAGTGAACAAATTCCATCACCTTATTAGTTAATTTTGTCTTGGTGTTTCATATGTTTAATGGAGTCTGCAAAAAAAAAAAAAACCAACAACAACCCTACAAGGAACTGTGGTTTGTTTGTTTGTTTGTTTGTTTGTTTGTTTATCAACAAGTACAAAGAAACAAGTAGCAGTATAGACATAGACATGGACACATGAAAAAAATTGGCACAAATAAAAGGATATAAATAGGCAAAACATAGCCATAAACATATAGAATGATTACATATAAATGGGGTCAGTAGGACAGGGATGGTAGGCACACTGGTGCGCTTATGCACACCCCCTTAGGGACCTCTTAAGAAACATGGAAGGTCCACGGTAGATAGTTTAAGGTAATAGGTATGGGGATTAGCGAGACTAAAAACAGGATCAGGTAGAGTGTTCCAAACATTTACTACTCTATTGCAGAAGTCATATTTCCTACAATCAAGATTAGAGTGAATTATATTGAATTTGAATCTATTGATAATCCTTGTGTTATTACGGTTGAAATTAAAGTACTAATTTGCAGGTAGGACTTTTTGGTAAATAATCTTATGAACTAAGCATAGGTCGGAATGTAGACGGTGTAGTTCGAGGCTATCCAGACCTAAAATTTCAAGCCTGGTGGTATAGGGAATTTTATTTCGAGCAGAAGATTTGAGTACTCTTCTAATATAATATCTCTGGACCTTCTCTAATGTATTGATGTCTGAAATACAGTTTTTCTATCCAATTAACTTCTTGAAAGGAAGACAGTAAACATATACAGTTATATGTTGGTTCCTGGGCTTGAACTGGGAAAATGCTTATTTTCCTATGAGAGTCAGAGGAATCCCAAATCATCACTCAGCAACAGTTGAGATCTAACAACTTTCGAGTTACAACCTCTGGAATCTGCACCTCCCAGTGTTATCAAAGACAAGCTGCAAAAAGTTGCAAAGAGTACTAAAACTGTGGTGGTGATTCTCATAAATATTACGATCACCAAATACATGATTGATAAATACTTTTTGTCAACTGAATGGCCAGCTACCACTGGTCACCCACAATGGGATGTACCATTAGAAAACCTGAAAGGCCAGTTCTTCAAAATATTTTTTCCCAATTTTATTGGAATTGTTTGAAATAAATATAATAGTCTTGGTAAAATATTCATTTTTATAGTAGCTATTCTTCCTGTTAATGACAATTGCAGATCTTTCCAATTCTCCAAATCTAGTTTAATTTGTTGCATCAATTTCATATAATTGTCCTCTCTAATTGTTGCACATTTTGCTGTTAATTGTATTCCTAGGTACTTCACTTTTTTAACTATCTGTATATCAATTCTTTCCATCAACACTCTTTTTTGTGTATCTGTGAGATTTTTAACTAAAACCTTTCTCTTATCTTTATTTATTTTCAGTCCTGCAACTTCCCCATTTTCTTCTATCTTTCTGATTAACTTCGGTCCAGTTTCTAATGGGTCTTCTAATATAAAATCCAAGTCATCTGCAAACGCCTGTAGCTTATATTTTTCTTTTTTTATTTCCATTCCTTTTATTTCTTCATCTTTTTGAATATTTCTGGCTAAGATTTCCAAAGTCAGTATAAACAGCAAAGGGGACAGTGGACATCCCTATCTGGTACCTTTTTAATGTCAAAGTTCTCCTCCATGTCCCCATTTACCATCACCCTAGCAGATCTTTTGTGGTATATTGCTTTAATCATATTAATAACTCTCTCACAAGTCCATATATTTTAATTGTAATAGGATAAATTGCCAATTAACATTGTCAAATGCTTTCTGTGCATCTAGGAAAATCAACACCAATTTTTTTCCAGGTTGTGTTTCATAATACTCCAATGTATTTAAAATCATTCAGATTATTTTTAATCTGTCTCTTTGGCAATTTATAAGTCTTTGGGACTTATTTTACCAATGGTTAGACAATAAAAACAGAAGTTAGAAATGCAGAGAAATAAAAAGGATAAATGTTAAAATGGAAATTTGATAAAATAGACAAGCTAAATATTATTGTTATTATAGTATCAATGTTATTGTGATGAATGTTATTGTAAGCATTTTGATTACGATTGCCTAAAAACAACTGTACCCAGACAACACACTGTTTGATTGAAATGGAATTTTTACATGTTATTGAAATAATGTAAATAAACATAAAAAAAGAAGAAGAAAACCTAAAAAGCCAGATTAGGGACAGATAATTATGGAGGAAAACTATCTATGGAGTCACTAAGAGTTGACACTGACTTGATGGCACTCAGTTAATCAATTAACACAAGGTTAAAAAAACTTGCTTTTTTGATAACTAATTTGTTGAAATTTAGAGAAGCATTTACAGTTCCTCTGGGCACCATCTAGACCTCTCCTCTATTCCTCTATCACTCAAGCTATCTTTTATCTGTCTACATGCTAACCTGCTTATAGAAACAAATGCATTTACATACAAGTTTTTGACATTTAAGGCTACTAGATTACACTTTATACTACTCAAGTGACCTTTTATTTCTCAAAGGTAGATGGCAGTGTTCAAATATAACCAAGAGGAGACAAGCTAATTAAAGCAATATATTTTGCCACTTTAGCAGGAATACAGGGAGATAAAGTAGCTTATCCTCTTTTTCCATCTAAATCTTATATTTAATTTTTTCTTACTTTTTTATCCAGGACCCAAAAACCAAAGAATAATGAAGCACTTAAAAGACATATGATGCGAATTATTGATATAAATTATTCATGTGGAATCTCTAGTCAGCAGTGCACTTCAATAATAACTGATTTATCCATTATATGACAAGCTTGCTTCCATAAGAACATAGGGAAAAACTTGTTATTCTGATGAGAGGGAGAAAGGGAGGGGAGGGAGGGAGGGAGAGAGAGAGACTTTTTCAACTCCTTTTCACCTATTTGTATTCATGCTACCACTTCCAACATGGAGGTTTAAGTAAAACTTCAAAACTGGTATCTCTTAATAAATCTGCTCTCTGGGAAATTATCTTACTGTAAAGCCATTCAAGTTAGTATATAGCACTTGTGAAAATGATTTCATAAGCTAATTATTTGCTGTTTGAAAAAAATTGCATACTTTCTTTGGAGTTCTCTGAACTCAGAAAGATCGTAGATGTCATGACTGCTGCAGGGGTTTCCTTATATGTTCCAGCAAAGTTTCACCAGACCAATGGGCCAGAAATTGGAGTTTATAAACTCCATTTATAAACTGGCCAGGTTTCAGTTATGTGGGGTTCGGTGGTGCCTAGATACTTTTTTGGGAAGTGTCCGTTGATTGGTGATTGCATGTGGTATTATTTTTGTAGTTCTGTTCTGATTGGTCTGCCTTGCCAATCTGATATGAATGGCTTGGATCTTGCATCTGATTGCTTAAAATTGTACCCAATTCAACTGTTCTCTTGATGGTGCATTTATCTGAGTCTTCCAGGAATTCCAGGAATTCTTTGCCTTTTCTGCATTTGTTTGACTGTATTTCTGTATTATCCCAGTTAAAAGATAGTTCAATTGAGGTCATGGATGGCTGTTAAGTATTCCTGCTCTTCCTTCTTTCGTGCAGTTATGTGCTCCTTGACTCTTTGCTGTGATTGATGTCTTGTTTGCCCTAAATAGTGTTGGTGGTAATCTTGACAGAAGAACAAATTACCTTCCATAAGCTACAAAGAATGAGATAAAGAGACCCCAATGTAACCAAGTTCTAGAGGTGGCCTGAAACCCACAAGGCAGCTTCTTGTGCCCCATTGTTGGATTACTCAACATTGCAAAGTACTCTCTCTGTCACTTTTTTTCACCTTGATTAAAATTCTTTTCAAAAGTTCCCAATATATAATATTATAAACGCAGACAGAAATGGACCTATACTAAGGCATTACAATGCTGCTGCTTCTCTTTTGGAATTTTTCCTATTGGTTTCCTAATGAGAAAGGATCTTGCATTTTCCATGACTGATAGACCCCTTATGATTCCATCAACTTTTTCTTAGTGATGAACACTGGCAGCTCAAGCTGTAGTAGACTGCTTTTTTGCCTTGGTGCCCACTGTTACATTGACTACAGTTGAACTACATCTGCCATTGATTGATGATTTACCAGCATAAAAAGATCCTTCAATAATTCTTTATTGTTAGTTTCAGTTTATGTCACCTGAATAGTTTCATTTTACTGGCAAATCTGAATGCCTTATTGCTTATCCTTCCCAATATCATTTATGAACAACTTAAAAATAATCTATCTCAACACAAATTCTTGTGGGACTTCTCTTCCTTGAGAAAAGTACTCATCGATTGCTATGTCTTATTTTCCCACTTTTTACCAGCTTGCATTCCATAAAAAGAGGTGATCTTATCCCATGGCTACTAAGTTATATCTTTGAGGAAAAAAAATTATAACAAATATTTTTTGGAAGTCCAAGTGTACAATTCATCTCCATCAATATACTTGTTGTCACTCTCAAAGAATTCCAAAAAATTGGTGAAGTATGATTCGTCTTTACAAAGTTCATGCTGACTTTCTTTCAGGAAAGTTTGTTCCTTTATTGTTAGGTTTTAAAACATATTACTGGTTTCACTAATTTGCTCTGAGCAGAAATTAAACTCACCAGTCCCAATCCTCTGAATCCATAGCTGTTACCATTTTGTCAAACTTTTTAAAGAAGCTTTCAATTAAAGATTGCATGTTACCAGTCTTTTCAGCCAGCTCTGTTTATTTGTAATTTGATCCACTGTTGCTATGTGTAAGTTAGCCAGCAAACAAAGAACACTAAAGCAAAATGAAGATATAAATTAAAGGAACAGGGAAGATATTTTCTGGTTATATCTGGTCAGATCCAAAGTTAAAATAAAAAAAAGTTCTAAATATTTTGTAAGTTAATAAAGTACAAAAACCCTTTGGTGAAAGTCTAATATTGATGTAAATCAAATAAAAGCACTTTACCATCCAAGGACATGCTATGTTTCCATATGGAAAAGCAAAAGTTATTAAAAACAACATAAATCAAAAGGAAGAAGAAGAAAAAACAGTTAAAATACAGCAAGGGGTTAAAGTAGGTCAGCATTCAAACAGCCAATCAACTTTAAGCAATAAATTCAAAAAGTGAAAGTTAATACTCAGGCAAACTTAGAAAATGAAATCCAGAAAGGAAGATGGATGCTTTGACTTTCTGACTACTCCCAAAGGGCATTGGAATATTCAAGACTTCCCTTCCCAGATGGGTCCATGACCATCCAAAAGTCACCTGGGTCATCCATAAATGCTCCCATTCAAATCCAGGGAGCAGCACCACCAGATAACCAGCTCTGGCAGCAAAATCAGCAGTTCATTATCAGGAAAAATTCATACTGTTCAGCAGCCATCTTGGGGAGGGTGTGTCCAGAAAAATTCTTCTTTTGTAGACAAAGGAGAATGTGTTGGTACTAGCTCGTAATTTCCAATTTGCATTTATCTAAACATAATATTATGATCACTCTTGTCTTTCATTATGCATGTAATGCATTTGCACATAATTTTTATCAGCTTTTAATAAGTTTGAATGAGTTTTGGTAACATTTAAGGATCCACTCAAGTTCTGTAAATATTCTCCATGGTGAACTTGAATGGTATTCATTAAATCTTCAATTTTCTGAGTTTTTTTTCAAGTCATTAGTTCCTGACAAATGAATGAGAGGTTCTATTTCTCCTTTTCAGGAAAAAAGAATAAACTTTGAGAGCTAGTGAAGTTTAAGCTGTTTTTAATCTGTAAATACTATTGTACCACTGAGCCATAGAGAAGACAGTAGGGTTTCAGTTTCATTTGTGTTGTCATATTGATGGATTAGCAAATATTATTCATGGGTTGCATGCCAAATGATGCCTTTTGAATTTGAGTCCAAGGAAAACAGCAGGAATCCCACCTGATGAAAGGCCTAAAGGAGTTGTTAATTCTGGCTATTTTAGAGAAGTAATAGGTGACTGCAAAACTGAAACATATCAAAATATGCAACCATTCCTTTCAAATAGCTTGCATATTAGATTGAGTGTGATGCAGGAAGTAAAATATGTGTTTAAAAAGTTTTGCAGACTTTCATTGCATCCTGGACATCTCAGAAACATTTCTGTAGATAAACCCTTTGAAAGACTGCTCTGTACGAAAGAAACTGAATAGTAATATGAATGGCAATTTACAATACACACAAAGAAACCTCCCCTCCCCACCTTGTTCCACAATTATTGAAACTTTCTTTCTGTAGTTTAGTAAGATAAATTAGTTCTTGGTAATTTCTATAGGCCTTATGATTAAATGCAGACCACGCCAAGCACATTTGCTGGCAAAACTGTAATGTTACAGTGCAAGCCTTTTTATTTTGACATTACAGTGTATTTCTGCCTATAATCATAACTATAAGTATTCAACCTATTGCCAGTTCTGATTAAAAACAATAAGAAACTATTGCCTTTATAGAATAGCTTTTGTCTAGTATTAAAAAGCAGTTGTGGGTCTTTATTAGTACTTGGATTCAAGCATGAGAGAAGGGGATTAACAATTTTCCCCTATGACATTTTCTTGATCCAGTCCCTTAATCTCCAGCTGCTAATAGCAGCAGGGAGAAAACAATATAGGCACAATATGCTTCTCAGAACTGGAAGAAAAGAGGATAAGAATTTTTTTTTCTAAACTAACTTAAAGAAGTAAATGGAAAGAAAGTTTCCCAGCCACCCCCACCCACCCAATATCCTCTGTCACATAATTCAGCAAAAACCCCTATACACTGATTAGAACTTTCTTCAACAAAGGAAGAAAGATGATTACAGGAGAAGTGGATAGAAACTCTTCTCCTACATATGTCAATTAATCCTAATTAATGGGCTGCTATTAAGGTTTCAGGAAAATTCTGTCTCCTAATTTGTCTTGCTCCCAAGGCTGTATTTTGTACCATAGAATTCATAATTTTTGCAGACTATTATGCTTTTAGTATGCTTTTAGTATGCTATTATTTATGCTATTGTTGTTTTGGAACAACAATAAACTAAGGGAAATGACTGAGGAAATAGGAGTTCCTTCTCCAGTGCCTGCACTAAAAGAACCAGGAGATGCAGTTCAGTTCAGTGCTGAGAGCTACAGAGCACAGTATAATCCGTCCCAAGTAGCATTACTGTCTGTCCTTCCTGGGGCAAATGAACAAAGAGGTTATTGAGGTCAAATGTTACACCCTAGGTCTAAACTAGGTCTAAACTAACTAAATACAAAGCAGAGGTTTTACTTTTCAAAGAGGACTGCTGGTCTTCCAAGGGCAACCTGCAACTTTCCCTCAACTCAATTAGGCACCCAAAGATGCCTCATCACCTCAGTCTTTCTTCTGGTGAATTTCCAAACTAAGCACTGAGTGACAGTAGCCACATTTCAATTTCCAAGAATGCTTATGCAGCCCATATGAAGCCCAAATCCATATTTGGAAATAAAAGTAATGTTGAAGGGTGACACTTTTCTTGGCATCATGCTTACTTCCATTCATTGTTTTGAACTAAAGGAATCTCAGAAACAAAATAATATTCAGGCAGATCATTCAGCCTGACAGGCACCAATGGGCATATTGCATAGATGCCTCCAGATTCCATCATAGGGACTCAGAATTCAAACTAAGCACTTGTCCAAAAAAGAGGAGGAGGAAGAGGAGGAGGAAACAATCCAAGTATTAAACTTGCTTTACTTGTGCTCTTCCATCTGTCTTCCAGAATTTTTTGAAGTTTCATATAGTATCCAGCATTCCGTTTAGAACAAAGAACAGGGGTGTCAAATTAATTGAGGGCCACATAAGCATTATGGTTACCCTCAAAGGGCCAGTTGCATGTAAGACTGTGACAACTCACAGCAGCCAGGTGGGCATGGCTGGGTAGACATAGCTGGGTGCTCACAACCAGGTCTCAGTGATTAGGTGGGCATGGCTGGGTGAGTGTGGTTGGGTGGGCATGGCTGGATCGAAGCCATTCACTGGGCATGGCTAATTCGGGACGGCTGGGTTGAGATGAAACAAGTTGCACTGGCTAACTCAACATGGGGACAATTCAGTGCCCCACAAGCTCTTCATCTCTCCAACTGCTGGCAGCCAAGCAAGCATGCTTGCGTGTGAGCGCACGCGCGCGCGCGCGCACACACACACACACTGCATTCTAAGTTTGGGGACTTTTATCCCTAGAGGAAGGAGAGGGCCTTTTCCCAAGCCCAGGCATGATTGGCACTTTGTAAGCTCAGATGTGGATAAAAATCTCCAAGCTTGGAATGGTGTGTGTGTGTGTGCATGTGCACAGCACCCCAAAGAAGACATTCTTCTCCCAATCCCAGGCATCGCTGGCATTTCCCTGTCTGGTGCCCCCTCCCAGCAAAGCAGGAGGTGGAGGATGACACCGCTGTGTGTGGAAGTGTGGAGGAGAAAGTTTGCAGGAGTCCAACTTGTGTCTTGACAGATCTCTGGAGAGAAAGAGGAGGAGGCAGGAGAGCATCGCTCCCTGGTCCTGTGCGAGGGAGCCTGGCCCTTCTTGAAAGGACATCCCCATTTCCAATAGTGTGTGATAAGGATGCTGGCTTGTTGGGGTACTCTTCCCTAATGCAGGTCTCCCACTACCCCCTCCTCCTCCCCAGAGATCTGTCAAGGCAGAAGTTGGACTCGGAGGAAACTGTTTCCTGCAAACTTTCTCTCTGCACTTCCACATGCAGAAGTGTCATTATCTGCCTCCTGTGGGGGGCCAGGCAAGGCTGGGAGGGGGAATCTGGAGGTCTCCGGCAGAGGAAGATGAGACCATGGCAAGCACCAAAGCCTTTTCTACCAGAGGAGCCTTACCATTCCTTTCAGGTGATGCAGATGACCTCTGGATGGTGGCGCAGGCTACCGAGAGCCCTGGGCAGCGGAGGACAAGCACACAGCCTGGACCTCGAGCTCCCAGGGCACTAGGATGCTGCAGACCAACCCAGACCAGCCCCACTTCTCTGAGGGGCATCCGACTCTACTTACCTCCCCCTTGAGGTTGCTGCTGTGCTTACTATCCTTGGGCAGGTTGCTCATGGTTGTGTGAGAGGGCAAAGCGCATGGGTCAAAGGGAGGCCCACTCCCTCCTCATGTGAGCAGACCCAGCTTTGTAAGCAAAGCATCTTCAGCGATAGCTTGGGAGACCACCAGGAGAGGCTAGGAGGAGAGGGCAAGGGGATGGCAAAAGGGTAGGAGGGCTGCTGGTGGCCAAGTGCTAAGACAGGACTTCCCTTAGACCCTCCCTCCCTTTCATTCCCATTTCCTTCCTTCCTCTCTCCCCTTACCTTCCCTCTCTCCTTCTCTGCCTCCTTCCTTCTCATCCCCATATCTTCCCTCCCTCCCTCTGTGCAGAGATGAATGGAGGGGGAGAGAGTGACAGCACTGCCAGTGGCCGTGGCTTTCCTAGGGCAGGAGGTGGGGGGGCGCTTCCTAGTGAAAGGGAAGTGCTCATGGCTGCAGGGCCACTGGCCAAGGCTACTGGGGCTCTCCTATGCACTGTTCTACAACAATTTCATGGCAGCCACCTGGGCCAGAACACGGTCAGCCTTAGATCTGAGGGGCTGGCCCCTGCTGCCTCGACCCCAGTCCATCCCAGCCTGGTTGGGCACTCTCCTTGGGTGCACACACAGGAGGCGGTGAGAGTGTGGGGTCTGGCATCCCTGGTGACTGTCTTGCCCCAGAGGCTGACCATGTTCCAAGTGCTTTCCTTTTACCCAGGATGCCAGCCAATAAGTAATCAATTGTTTTCACACAAATATACTTCTTTCTAAAAACAAGTATTGATTTGTTTTTAAGAAACTTGTTTTTTAACAGAACTCTATGAGGAGGCTAATTAAGGTGATCCTTTTGGAGCAGGATAGATTCACCCTAGTGGGTGCTAGGAGTGGTTATAGCAGCCTTTTGGGAATTTGTTTGGGCTCCATTTAGCCACCAGTAATAGGAGGTGACAGAAGTGTTTTCATGCTTGTTCCCAAACATAAGTTTCTGTCTGTTTGCCAGTCTTGGATGTCTCTTTATTTACTTAGGAACTCTGATAAATAAAGCTGTAGGAGTAAAGACTAGATAACCAATAGAAGACTGAAATATGATTCTGATCAAGTAGGGATATAAACTCAAGTTTTAGCTTATATCTCTTTCTGTTGAGAGGGCAACAGTTAGATCTCTGACTTGACTTCAATGACTGGATTACAAAGCATTTTGCCAAAAAGTAACTCAAATTTACCAACAAATTGATTTTTCATGAGTAGAGTGATGATTCATTGTCACATTATCTGGAATTCTTTAGACCTGTAGACCCTAGAACAGGGGTCTGCAACCTTAAACACTCAAAGAGCCATTTGGACCCATTTCCCACAGAAAAGAAAACACCGAGAGCCACAAAATCCTTCCTGTGCCTGACTATTGAGCAACCACAAAACTAGCATATGTAGTTGAATTAAATGTTCTGTTTTCTTCTCAAAATTTTCTTTTCTTGGATTTATCCATGATTGGCCTACCAGGGGTTGAAAAGCTCAATAAATTGCATGCCAGTGGGTGTTGCACATTGGCGGTTGTGACGTATATTTTGAGTGACAGGGAGCCGCAGCAGAGGGGTGAAAGAGCCACATGTGCCCCAGAGCCACAGGTTGATGACCCCTGCCCTAGAAGATAAATGGGGGGGAAGGTTCTGGGTATTCCCCAGTCATTTATGGGTGCAATCCTTCGTACAACCCTATCTTGAAGGTGGCTATGATGCTAAGGTTATTGCTGGAAAATGTTTTCCAGATTTCAAACAGATCACTGAGTACAGATCAGTAATACCATTGGTTGTTCTTGGTGTGGTACCTAGATGGAGTTAATGTATCCTTCCTGGTTATTTTAGGCGGTTTGGCAATCTTTGGTACCAGTTATGTGTTATCTTTCTGGACTGTCTGCAAGGGTTTGGCATTAGAGGTGCTCTTTTACAGTGGATCTTTTCTTCCTTTTAGCAGACAGACAGTGCAATGATAAAGGAGAAATTACCCATGTGGTTACTCTTTTGTGTTGTAAAATAGGACTCAATCTGATCTCCCATGAGATTTAAGGAAGCCACTGGAAACCATCTTTTCATTTGGGAATACAACTTATAATTTGGCTCATCTTGATATCAACTGAATTTATGGGAGAGGGCAGGATTGTACCCTCCTATGCTTACTGGTATAAATTGTAAAAGTAAAACTGTGAATGAGGGATTTTTGCCAACCTTGTCAATACAGACATACATGTACAGCATCATGGATAGGGTTAGCAGAATTATCTAAGAGGTAAGAAATAGCCCTCTGAATTATGGCATCCTCAAGAAGTATCCAGATTACCAGTATTAGATAGCACAGCTGTCAAATAAGTTATGGAAATTTTAATCCTAACACCAAGACAGCATCAGGTTTGTAAAGGGTTCAGTCAATAGTGAAACTCTAGTGATAAGTTTTAGATCAATTGTTCATCATTACCATGGTTTGGCTTCTTTGATAGAGCAGCACGTACTCCCCAGTGATTATTCCTGACTTTATCTTTGCATGTTTTGGCTATCTGCTGATAATCAGCCTTAGTTATGTGTCCCTCTTTCCATTTTTTGTGCTTGTCCTTTTTGTCTTTCAGTTTGTCAGAGAGATCTTTGTGCAACCATGCTGGTTTCTTATTGTTTTTCTTTTTCAGGGGTATTGTGTGGGACTGGGCTTTTATGGCACATTTTTCAGAGTTTCCCATGCTTCTTGAGTTGCTTTCTCCTTCAGCATTTTCATCCATGGAATCTTTCTTACTCTCTATCTGTTTGTTAGACTCAGCCTTTAAAGTTTAAGACACTTTTAAGACAAGTTTAAAGCTGGGTTATTTTCTATTGTGTTTGTTTGCATTATATTGAATTCCAGTAGGACATGGTCACTTTCACCCAAAGTTCCAGGAACTTCTACTCCCTCTATCACTTCTTCTCTATTAATAAGAATTAGGTCCAGTATAGCTTTACTTCTAGTTCCCTCCTCTACTTTTTGGATGATAAAGTTGTTGGCTAGGTGGCTTAGGAATCTGTTTGATTTCCCATTCGCTGCAGAGTTGGCTTCCCAGTTGATATCTGGATAGTTAAAGTCTCCCATTACTATGGTGGTATGCTTCCTACATACATTTGTTAACTGTTTGGCAAAGAGTTCATCTACTTCCGATTGGTTGTGTGGCCTGTAATATACACACCTATGGCAATGATCCCTGTAATCTGTGTGATGGATGGAATGGGATGGGATGCATAACTTACCTCTTGGCAGCTATACAGAAATTCTCAGTCATATGCTGGGCCTTAACAGTGTCATATTATAGATACTTTAAAAACCCAAATAAGTATTGCTGAATTATATTACTTTTTAAAATCAGCATTTATTGTACAGAATACTTCCTCAGAAGATGGTGGACTGAAGGCGGGTCCATGAATGCAGAGTTGAAGATTACAGCTAAGAACAAAAAGCCAAAGAGCATATCAGCTTCTTTGACCCTTTCTGGAGAAAGGGAGGATATGAGATCGCCCCTGTTGTTCTCCACACAGTTGTTTCTTGTGAGAAGACTGAAAGGCAGCAGTTTTCACAGGGTGGGAAAACTTGGATATGAGGGAATTTATCATCTTCTCCCACCTGCAGTCAGAGATTTGAAAGGACACAAAGTTTGTACTTCCTCTGCTAATGATTTTAGGAAATTGCCTATTAAGTGCTTTAAAGAAGTTTAAAATGATACAATTAGAAACAGTCTGACTGCTTTCAATCCTTAATATAAGAAAGAGAAACTGTATCTTTATAAACTGTATGGATTGAAAATAAAGAGCAAGAAGCAAGACAAGGTTGTAGCTATAGAAAGTTTTAAATGGATTAAGAGCCCAGAAAATGTTGGAATATTTGATTTTAAACATTAACTTGTGAAAAAGAATTTTTATTGGATGGACATATATTTCTGTCTCTATCAACTCTACCTCTATCATATCTATCTCTATCTCTGTCCCCTCTCTCTCCCCCACCCTCTCTCTCTGCCTGCCTGCCTACCTCTAGCTATCTATCTACAGTACTTACTTTCCTATCCATCCATCCAGCCAGCCAGCCAGCCAGCCATCCATCCAGCCAGCCAGCCAGCCATGTTTGTCTTTCTTTCTTTCTTTCTTTCTTTCTTTCTTTCTTTCTTTCTTTCTTTCTTTCTTTCTTTCTCTCTCTCTCTTTCT
>JANHZT010007185.1:39290-53831 GCA_032468215.1 Stegonotus admiraltiensis | reverse complement strand
CTCAAGATTGAGTCATGATCAACCAATTATTCAGTAAGATAATAGACTCTGAATAAACATAACCAATGAAGGAGAACCTCCCTGGATAATTGGTTCCATTGTCAAAGTGCACAGTTAGAAAGGTTTTTCCCTCACTTCATAATTTGCCTTTTGTAATTTAAGTCCAGTATCCAAACTCTTGTCTTCTGGAATGAAAGAAAACAGGTCCTGCCCCATTTTATGTGACCTTCTCTCAGGTATTTGAAGTGTGTTATCATTTTATCTTACCCCTCAGATTTTTTCTCAAGGCTAAACATATCTCATTCCTTCAAACTCTCTTCATAGGGACTTAGAGAGGAAAGTACATAAACTACAAAACTGTGACTTTTGTTAGCAGGACCTTGTAGCATTTTAAATATGAGATAATTCCTGAGAATTATTACTCTATAACCAAGTTGTCTATTCTGAGGAAGTAATCATAGCTCTTTATTGTACAAACATATATTGCTTACTTTTTAAAGACTTCCTGCTTTTAATAACTTGCTTTATTGTGGCTTGCTTTATTACTTGTAACCCTGATAATATTCATGCTTGCATTGATATAATACAATATCAGGAAATTTCATCACACCACCTAGTATGGTAATAATACCGTTAAGGGACTGTATCAAGCCAAACCAAAATGCTTGAGTCTACAAATGGCTTTAAACCTAAATTTCCATTGCCATCCAAAACCAGTGCTTATGAATCAGAAAATGTAGAGTTTGCATCTCAGAGGCCTTGCTATTATTTCTTTTAAATTGTCAGTATCAGTAGGTGATACAAATGATCCAATACTCAATTTGCAGAGTTGATTACTAGCAACTCTCTTAGCTTTCTGGTCACTCCAGTCTTACCATTCCAATCACCTGAGCCTCAGATAAGCAGGAGACAACCAATGAAATGCCAAGTAACCATTAGCTCATGATTAAACCGTGATTAAAACTTCTTTCCCTATATATCAGTAGTAGGGAACTCCTGGCCTTTCAGATGTATTCATCTGTCTTCAACCCTAGTTAGTCTGAATAAGGATGTAGGCTTCTGGATGTTACTATCCTTGAGGCATTGCTAAAACCACAGGCTCTCCATACCTGCCCTTTGTCATGAACAGAAATATATAGCATTTAACCATCTATGACACAAAGTGTGGGGAGAGATAGTAGCATTCCATTTCATTTCTAAATTAAAATTTGTAAATCCTAATAATCCAATTATTTACTTCATTAACTAATTTTTAACAAAGTATACAACAAAAGTAGTAAGGATGCCCAGAAAGATGTGAACGTTAACAGAGATTTTGATTTCTGTAGATCAAGATAAGTTACTTTACAAATGTATTTAGGATTCTTTATTCAGTGGTATCTGGAACATTCTTCACAGGTAAACTTGAAGGACAGGAGAAAGATAATTTTACAAGATACCCTGTACAACTAAAATGACCTTGACTGACAGTTGCACATTTACTAACCAATGAGTGAAGATCACATATGCTCTTTAGGAGCTTACAGAGAAAAGTAATCAATGCCATTGTTTACTTTGGAAGGTAAAAACTGATAAGGAGTCAGCTAAACCTTTGTGATCTCATGTATATGAAATGTAATGTACCAACAAGAGTCACGCCAGCTATACCACTGAGGTCATCTATATAGCAGTTGTCACTCTCCAAAATTTTGGGAAGTGTCTTTGGTATTTTGCCAAACATGACCAGGTCGTAAAATAACATTCAACTTGTGCCAATCCTTAATTTATGTAACAACCATATTTTATTTATTTATTTATTTATTGATTTGGATGTACCTTAAGAACTCACTTTTTGACCTTTCTCTATTACATAAGGGAGAGATAACTTAATGGTTAGGGCAGCATTTCTGATCTGGTGCTTTCTCTTGGCTCTGACTGCCAGCATTTCCAAGCACTACGACCAATACCAGGTATATGAAGGCTATATGCAAGGATAAACAACAATTGATTCACTCAAATAGGTAGTGGGAGTATGCTACTGCTTAAAAGATACAGCTTTATGCTTTAGAGAATTACTTCACAAACCCCTACAAGCTAGGAGAGTTGGATCTGCATGTGCTTACCTACTTTCTGTATTGCAGAAACTGATATATGTGATATATGTTGCTATACTCAACATCATTGGATGCAGCTTATTTTTTTCTTTAATATTTCTTATCATCTTTTAGAGAAATATGCCTGTTGGACTGTTGCGACATAGACCACAAAGAATCTCACAATGCTTAAATAACAACATTTGCTAGACTAAAATCTAATTAACCATACACATGAAGTTTCTGTTGAGGCAGAAATATGTTTGGAGATATGACTGTAGATATGGGAGATGGTAGGTGATAACTATAAGGTTCAAGGGAAATGAATTGCATAATTTATGGGTAGCAATAACTATTTTATTATAGTGGCTATTCACAAATGTGCATGGTCATTCAGATATTTCAACTGTGCCACTTAGCTTTCGGTTACTCGAGGTCAGAGGGACAAAGTTCTTTTTTGTTTAAAATCAACCTGCATGTGTCAATTAATTCTACTGAGTGAGGATGGCTAATCCTTTGATCTCATTCCCACATGGAAAGAGAATCCAATACCTGTTGCAGTCATACAGGACCCCATCAACATGACAGTAACTACTGACAGAACACACAAATCGGGCCAATTGCAACAGGACAGCTGTGTTCATATGAAGTTCCTGGATGTAAAAGACATACAGCTAGAAACTAACCATACAGGCTGGGTTCATATAACATGAAATTTTGTTAGGAAGTTTGTGAATGCAATTTATAAGTATATCCTATGGATTATGAATCAAATCAAGTATGATGACTTTGCAGCATTACATGGGAACTACAAGGTGGTACTGTAGTTTGCCTTTCTGTGTGATGTGATTTTCAATCACATTTGGCAGCCATCACTCTACATCTCTAGTAGACAGCTGAAGATTCTTTTAAATTATATTCACACTTTTGCAACAGACATGGTTATATTGCTCCAAATTCCCTTTCAGATGCATTCCTCAAGATATAATATGTATAAATGAAGAAATTCTTGGAAAACCTTGAAAAATGAAAACCAGGTGATCAACATAATTTCACACCTAATAATCAGATGCACAAACTGGTAGAAAAATTGCAGCAGGTAAGGCAGCTCCTAACAGATCAGATGCAAAGGCAGCACAAAACTAGCATCACCTCCTTTGACACAAAGGTTGGTTAGTCTAGGTGCCACTTTGATTTCCCTAACGGGCATAAAAAGGATCACATTGCAAGTAGAGGTCTGGAGCTAGACAGCCTGGGAGTGTTGCCAATGCAGCTCTCCCCAGCTGTTTCTAAGATACCCCATTCATTTCTAAATTACCAACCAGCGCTGGATTGCGTGGCACTCGATCCAAGTTATTTTTTTTCTTTTCTTTTTTAAACCAAAATCGCACTTAATCTCATTTGCAGCCAAGGGAACCAGGTTGGTAACAAAACATGATCCATCGAAGATGAATTATGCATATATGTTTTTTTTTAACGAAAGCTGCAAATTAGATAGGTGTAACGTGATCCTCGTGAACAGAGTTTGGCACACCTTAAATCGGGAGGGGGCAACGGAAGGGAGGGGGTTTGCATCTAAGGGCTGCGCACCAAACGTATTTCTTTCTCTGCCTTCAGTAGCAACTGAAGCCTCCGAGGTTATAACTCGGCGTAGCAGGCATTCATTTCCTCTCCCCCTGTGGTACACCCACCCTCACTTACCTGAATTGGTCAAACTGGGCATATTTGGTCCAGTCCTCTGGGTTGCTCTCGTAAGATTCCATTAAAGTTTGCACTTCTGCCACATTGACTTTATCGCTCTCAAACAAGTGATGCAGCATCTCGATCAGCTCCTTCAAGGTCTGCGCTTTCCACGCTTCTCCCTGCATCGAGTAGTCCATAGCTCTGGGCCGCCGCTCCGTTGCAACAAAGTCTTCCCGCTAGATGGACAATGAAAGCTCGGCTCTCCACCCTGCACCTCAACGCCAAAGCAACGCTCGCACTGAAGCAGCCGGCTCCACTCGCCTCTCTCTCTCTCTCTCTCTCTCTTTCTGGCGCTCAGAGGAGGAACGTACCAAATATCTAAGGAGAGCAGAGGGAGGTACCAACTCGGTCCTTTCAGTCAGCTATAGGTCCCTGGGCAGGCTAAAATAATAGACACCCCCAGCGTCGCCGCCAAAGAGTCCAGGAGCTGCTCTTTTGAGAGTCCTCCGCTTTTCCAGAACGAAGCGTCCGTCTCTCTTATTGCCTTCCGGCCCCATTTCATACAAGATAAGGTCCTAAGCGATACGGCGCTCAAACTCTGCAGAGCAAACGGAATTGTGGGGCGAATGCACAACGAGAGGCCTCATCAATGGAAGAAGGGAGGAGGTCTCGGCCCCCAAAGATTCTCATATGTAACCAATTATTGCTCATCTTGACAACTACAATAGAAGGCGAAGCCTCCCGGTTCGAGCGGATTATCCAGCAAATCTTAAAAGAGATGCCACGTCCGTTCGTTCTCTTCACCCCCATCGGCCCCCACTTCGTTTTACGCGACAGTGG
This sequence comes from Stegonotus admiraltiensis, assembly GCA_032468215.1. Taxonomy (NCBI): domain Eukaryota; kingdom Metazoa; phylum Chordata; class Lepidosauria; order Squamata; family Colubridae; genus Stegonotus; species Stegonotus admiraltiensis. The sequence goes on along the minus strand of JANHZT010007185.1, from coordinate 49,236 downwards.
AGGTTTAAATTTCCACTTTTCGTGGGGCAATAGTCAATGACATTCGGCGAACGCAAAATGATTATGCTCGAATAATAGAAACGCGCTCGATACTGCAGGTTGTTTACTAGTTCTCTCCCATATCCTTCAACTGGCTTGCTTAAAAGCGCCAAAGTAATAATTTGGGGGGGGGGGGAATTGTCCTCCTTCTATCACAGTAGGCACAGCGACGCCGTTTTGAAACTGGAATTAAGATTTAGCAAGGCTTTGTGCAAGCATCGGGGTGTGTGCTCCAAGGTGAAATGATGCAGTTAGGGTCAGCTACATCCAGAGATCTCTAAACTTGGCTAAAAATAATATTGCAGCAGGAGAAAACAGGTGCAAAATCCCAAAGCAAACACAAAAAACTGTTTGAAGTTCTGTCAAAATGCACTAAGTCAATCATTAGCTCGAAAGATAAGCTCCCACTTACATCATTCATACTTCTGGCATGGCAACCAAGAGAGGGCAGTAGCATCAGCAGCTGAAATTTCAGCGTAAAGTCCATGTAGTAAAGTTGTGTATCATCTATTCTGAACTGGAATGAACAAATTCTGACCCATTGGTACAACAGACTATATCAACACACATACGTGCATACTCTTTGCACAGCTATTAAATCCTACTGTGGTGTATTATATATAACCATTACTGCTGATCTTTACATTTATAAGGTAATGTTAGCTAAATTCTTTGTGTTGTTAAGCTATACTAAGAACCCATCTGAAAAACTTAACATTGCAGTTATTTGCAGCTGTATTGAAAGCCCAAAATAATCCTTCCATTTAGAACCCCTCAAATATACATACTTAATTTCAGTGAAATCTGACAGTCCTATTCACCTTCTTGTTTAATGCTTTTTTCTGAATTTAAACATGCTGAGTTTATATATTTAGTTACTTTCACAACTGGAGAGTTGGTCAGGCATAACTTTTTAATGCTCCTATTTAAAAGCTGACCATGCTGATTTTACCAGTGCATCCTGCTGCCTGTATGAAATAAAACATTGTTATTTGGTGCAGAATAGAGGACCTAAAAAGGAAAGCCTGATGGCATTTCTGAATAGGAATGGTCCAACTGAATTTATTTCAAAAATCAAATTGCTAGGCAAAATTTTGAGTTAGCATTTTGAATATTTTAAATATTTATATACTTTAAATTTTATATTTCTTCTAGTACTAACAATCTTGAAATCCAATTTTATGTGAACTATCTAGAAATGACATAAATTTTCGGCAGAAACATACATGTGGCTTTCAAAAAGGTTGCACAAATCAACTAAATACAGAATGTTAGTACATGCTAAATGCTAAAAAGATCCACAAAATTGATACTAAATATTAAAGGTGCAAGAAGAAATATTGCTGGTTGGTCCTTCAAGAACTTAAAATTCAGCTTGTAAAAATGTTGTGATCCCAAAAGCAGTATTAATTTCTTTGGAATTTATTTACACATATTGATGTTTGATTTCCTTATTAATAGCATTCTTTCCATACTTGAGCCATTAAATGAAGCAACTTGGATGGGTGCCTCCGATCGAGAAAGGCTGACGTATGCATGGTTGCATATTTTGACATTTTGCCCTCAATACAGGAGGTCATGATTCTGTTCCAGGAGGTTAGCATTTAGTTTGGTAGTGAGAAACTTATAGCCTGTCAGATACTACCCAATTCTAACATGCAGGCCTGCAAAGCCAAGGAAGAATATTAAGAGCTATTTTGAAATGGAAAATCGTAGGTCATCCATGAGCTGGATTTAGCATCCACCTAAATTAAGGAAGTAAAGCTCTCTTTCTGTAGAATACCATTCCACCAAATAAAGAACCATATCCTTGCTTCTAGTGTGCAAGAAACTTTTAAAAACACAATGCTTTAACGTGTATTTGGAGATTGAGGCAAGGATGAGATGGGATCTGGCTGATTCATGTTGCTATGATTTTATATTAGTATTACTCTGCTTTTGAATTTGAATTGCTCATAATTTACTCCCAAAAGAGAAGCGGCAAAGAACTATTTATAGTAAATACGCTGGCAGATGAGAATATGAGAGGGAATAAGGAAAACCATTAAATAACTGTAATATATCATAGACAATTCTCAGAAGCCATCTGGAGTAGCCACAGTAATACAGGTGGCGAACAAATTTTAACACATAAATAATTTCTGCAATCTTGGCTTGAAAAATACTAAAAAAATAACCTTACCAAAACAAATAGAAAACAAAGATCTAAAATGGTTGACCTTCTACACAGCAATTATGCTTGAAACAATTTTTTCTGCTTTTAACATGGTTCCTTTGTCACCCCTATACTCAATCTTTATTTGGTTTATCAATTTTGATTAAAGAATAGTTTAGACAGTTTAAAAGAGGAACAATTTAGTACAGACCATAGCTAAAAAGCAAGATACTATTAATTTCACTTTTGACTGAATATGATTATGATTAATTAAAATACTACTGATATAGTTCTTATTCACTCTCTAAAATAGATAAAATCTGATCAATGATATCTGTTAAAGGTCATTATTTGATAGTTATTTCCTTAAATAATGTAACAAGATTCTGTAGGCGCCACTTGAAGCAACCTGTTGAAAGATATAAACATGAAATATAAAGCTTGACAGACTTCAAGGAGGAAGGTGGCTTTGCAGATAACATTTGGAGTAATATATAAATGGAAAGAAGTAACGAAGGTCACACATTAGAAAAAATATTTATACCTTGGATAAGAAAAAATGCAGAATGTGGTTTGCTTTTGAAGTGGTTCTGAAATGTAATATATGAAGATTATATTTGAGCTTAATTAGAAGAATGTGATTATTTTCCACTTATAGACTTCAAAAAAGAATGCAAAAATTACAGGGAAATGTATTTTGTGTGTGCTTGGGAAGGTAATATTTGGCAAAGTTCTGTTTAAAACCAAAAAAGAAAAAAAAGTTGAAGTTTTATGATAATAGTGTTTTGCTCATCAGCACCTATTGAGAAATACATGGTGAGAACGTTTACTGCATGTTTGATTTAGAGAGTATGATAAATTGCATTTAAAATAAAGAATCACAGACAAGACCAAATAGAAAATGTGTCCATTTATCTCAGATGTAGATGCTTTAAGCTTTCCATGTACAATAAAGCTCCTTCAAAGAGCGAGACTGTAAACTCCACACAGCTTGGTGAAATGTACTCTCCATGTCAGGCATGAACCTGTTTCCCAGGAACAGATGTGCCAAATATTGGAACAATAAATGCTAAATTCAGCTGTAAAGATTGCAGATTAATTTCTGCAAAAAAAATCATCACAGAAATTGTACTATAAACATTCCTCATTATATGTTTCTGTGCTTTTCTCCTATGCTGACGCAGAGAAGAGAGAAGAAAAAAAAGTAGTGCAGATATTTCTTCCATTTGTCCATGGGGAATGTCTCTGAAGATTATTTTAGCCAATCCACTATCTAATAGTCAAAAGCAACTTTAGCTATTAATTCATCCCCAGGCCTGAGTTTTACAATAATGCAATACAAGTTTGCCATCGCTTCCAAAACACTGTAAGAAAACAAGAAAAAAAAGTTTAACAAGCACTGAAGCAACAAATGTTAATACTTAATTAAAATGTATATTAGCAAATTTTATTGTAGTTAGTTCAGTTAGTTATACAAAGGTTTTCTTGTGAAATGCTGCCATCTATTGACAATAAATTTTAAAAAGTTTTGATTACGCTGTTATTTGTGTGACACATCTTAAAAACATGTGAGAGCTCTGGTACTCTTAAACCATATCCTTAAATATGGTGCTTCCAAATTAAAAAAATTTTTTTGTAGAAATCTTTACCAAATTTCCTAAACATTTAGTGCCTTTAAAAGAGGCTTTGCAAGATTTTAGAATTAAGTTTGTTGGTTAATCTGGTTAAAAGTTGGCATCTACCCCCCAAATACTAAACTCTCTAGCACCAAATGACCTTTTAATTCCTACCATAAGAAGCAGAAATAATTTTGTAAACCAGTAGTCACCTCATATAGTGTTCCAACCTCCTGATCTGGTGAAGGAGCAAAGGACTGATTCACGTAAATAAACTGCATGAGAAAGAAATAACACATTGGTAACATTTTATCAACTCCAAACACAAGAATGTTGCTCAACAATATTATGGCCATTATTTCCTTTAATGTTTAACATATTTTCTATCTGTGGAATCCTTACGCCCTCTGGGCTTGGTTGTTTGCTTGCAGACGTTTCATTACACAACATCATCATCAGTGCTCCTATTTTTTATCTTCAAAATGTTGCATAACAATCCAAGTATTTTATACTTATTCAGAAAGACTAATTCAGCATAGACACACTGGTGATAATTTTGTATTGCGATTATCAGGTTAAAGGGAACCAAATACAAGACAGAGGATATACTGCTACTGAACTCCTTCCTCCACCCCAAAAAAGTGTTGCAGTTATTGAAATTAGAAAAACAGCCTATTGCTGATCCAAGAAACTGGGCTGCTAAATTGGCATTTCCTGCTTCACATCATATTCAGTAGCATCATTAAACAATAGGTGATTGAAAAGAATAAATTGGGCTCAGTGGAAAATTTGTAACCTCCAACAAATAGGAATTTTGAATCTATCCTAATATTTGGAATAGTGTTTTCTTTCTTTTTTGGCTTGTATTATTACAGTTATAATTTTCGTTAATAATGAAAAACACAGACAAAATGTTTTGGGCCCTTTATACAAACCATTGTGTAGAATTCAACTCATTTAAATTTATGATCACTGACCAATACATAGCAATATAAACAGCTACATAAAAGAATAAAAACCACTGTTTTCACAAAATCCGTTATGGCATCTTCAGCAAATTCTAGCAATGTAGGAACTGAATAAAATGTATTTATGTTACACATAGCATTGAACAAGAATCAAATGGTAAATGGGTAAAAACATAGTTCATCTTCTTTGCCCTCAAAGTTTCCAAAACAGCAGAAATGTAATCCTGCCTTAAGATTTTTGTAAATGTGACTACATACATGAATAACATTGTCTACTGTTCTTATGTCACAGGGATAATGATGTAATCCTTCACATGGCATTTTTTTTGAAGCTGTGTTCTATTACAATAGGCTAGAATAAATTAGCTCAGATGTTTAGATCTTCATAGGGAACAGCAACAATCTAATGAATTTGTGAAAAATTTCAGGTGGCAGAATTTAGTGCTGCTTCAACTGTACATCACTTATGTGCTATTTCTGAACACTTTTTAGCAGAATTATAACTCATGTGCTCCACTGAGATTTTATGGCTCTCTGGTAGAATCAATGTTAAGATTTTTCAGGGGAAAATATTTTAAGATTATAATTTGGATTGAGATCCATACCCAACTCTCCACTTTTAGAACTCCAACGTCCAGTACTAAGGTTGTAGTGGAAATACTTCTGGGTAGCTTTGAAATTTAGATTGCATTATTTCTGAAGAGTTTATAGCTGTGTAGAAATCCAAATCAGGTAAGTTGTAGTGTATATTTCGCTTAAGTTAATTTCAGGTTGTATCGTGTGGAAGTTCCTTGACCTTCTTGGCAAATACCATTGCCTTGATTTTATGGAACTTAATTTGTAAACTTTCTACGTCACAACACTGGACAAATGAACATAAGGCTCTTTTCAATCCCACTTCCGTTCCCAAAAGAATGACCTTATTACTTAACATAGGGAAGGCGTGGGGCAGGCCATTAAGCAAGCTTAGGAAGGTGAAACATTAATGTGCAAGTTAACTATAAGCAGGACAAAAGCATATCCCTGTTTCAACCCAATGACTCTCTAACCAGGCCAGTTAAATAGCAATAGCACTTAGACTTATATATCACTTCACAGAGCTTTACAGCCCTCTCTAAGCAGTTTACAGAATCAGTATATTGCCCCCAATAAACTGGGCCCTCTTTTTATCAACCCCACAAGGATGGAAGGCTGAGTCGACCTTGAGCCGGTCAGGGTCAAACTCCAGGCTGTGGACAGAGTTAGCTTGTAATATTGCATTCCAACCACTGTCCACTATGGCTCCTTGCATTCTAAATGGCATTCTAACCAATGGCTTAGTTAGTTGGAATAAAAATAATAGTAAAAATAATAAAACAGTTAAAAATTGTAATCAGATTTTTCCCATAATTACTCTCAAGACTAAGACTTAAGAGTACATATAATAGGATGCTCAGACCATATACAAACATTACAAGATGATGTAAAGTTACCACTTGCTCAATGAAGGAATCCCTCAGTCTAAATCTTGTTTGTTCCTCTCCTACCAATCTTGATCTTGTATCCAGTTAAGTAGCATTACACAAAGATGTTTAACATGTAATTTGCTAATCATTTTTAATAAATGATTTGGGCAATAATTGTCAGGATCTTTTCTCTATCTTGATTCTGGGAACTGAGCCAAAGTGCCAATCAAGGTGCCCATCAATCAACATAAAATTAAATCTAATTCTTAAAACTAAAGAATTTAGTTTTATGGGACAAAATCAGAAAATGGGACCAATTAACTTTCAATCATTCAACAAGTTGTGTGACATCATGGACTAGTATGGCAAACAAGTCCAACATAATCTCTATCTTTAATCTCTATTCCCATATCTGATAGTGCATACAGTTTTATTGTCCTGCAGTATATGAACTTCAAGCCAGTCACATGGACTTAGCTTAGGGAATCTTTTACAGCCACAATTAATTTTGATGCCATGAGGAAACTGACTTTATGAATGTTTATCTATATAATAGTTTCAAATGGGATGGCACTATACAGTATACAATAATAACAATAGCACTTAGACTTATATACCGCCCTCTCCAAGAGGTTTACAGAGTCAACATATTGTCCCCAACAATCTGGGTTCTCATTTTACCAACCTCAGAAGGATGGAAGGCTGAGTCAAGCTTGAGCCTGGTGAGTTTTGAACTGCCAAATAGCAGGCAGCCGGCAGTTAGCAGAAATAGCATGCAGTATTGCACTATAACCCCTGCGCCACCATATATAACCAATTCTGGCACTCATATTCAGATTTTTGTTTTTAAAAAAGTTATGCTTTCCTTCAGTTTCTTATTTAAGCATGAGAACATAATTACATACCAGCTGTTCAGATGCCAAAAGTTTGAGAAATTTTTTGATGAAGTCAATTAGGCTTTGTATTGTTCGAGTTTTTTCTACAGTCCATTTCTTGGTCTTCATTATAGGAGTATCTCCAACAGCTTTGAGTAAGACATCAACTAGAAAACAGAACATGTTGTAAATGAAAAACTGAAAAATGAAACATAATGTGTGCTAAAGTATACTGAATCAAGTCTCAAAAATACAGAATGGGCTTTAGAGATAAAAGCAAACACCCTCATCTGTAATTTTTTCTTCCACTCAGAGACTTCTGGACAAGCCCCTGTAGTTTTCTCTGCAAGGTTTTTTAGAAATAGTTTGCCATTGTCTCCTTCCTAGGGCAGAGAAAAAATGAAAAGCCCAAGGTCGCCCAACTGGCTTTATGCCTGAGATAGAACTTAAGACATCCTAGTCTCTAAGTTTCTAGCCTGATGTCTGAACCACTACACCAAACTGCTTCCCAATGGCTTATTATGCCAATTTGCATTGCTCTATTTAAAATATATATATATATAGAAGATAAAACCAAGATAAATCTCATGACCACAATAAATAGGAAATGATTAATCAAATATTTGTAAAAGAAATATCCAGCTCAGCTACCCTACATACAGAATTGCTGCTAAAAACTGTAAAATAAAATGTAGTTGCAGAGGCTAAAATGTTTACTGACAACCTGTAATAATATAACCTAATGGATTTGTGATAGCGATAAATTCCAAACTAGTGGTGAAATCCACATTTTTTTACTACCGGTTCTGTGGGTGTGGTTTGGTGGGTGTGGCAGGGGAAGGATACTGCAAAATCTCCATTCCCTCCCCACTTCTGGGGGAAGGATATTGCAAAATCTCCATTCCCACCCCACTCTGGGGCCAGCCAGAACTACTCAAAATTTCTGCTGCTGGTTAGAACCAAAATTATGTTTTGAAGATGATGTAGGATTTTGATGGTGGAAATAAAAATGAACTTAACACAAATATTACTTATTGCAGTATATGCACCAAATGAAAAACAAGAAGAATTTTATTGAAGATTACACAAAAATATATTAGAACTGGATTATGAATATATATGTATAAATGGGTGATTTTAATGCCATAGTAGAGGTGGACCTGGACTATAAAACAATGAAGACTAATAAAAAGTCTAGAAGAATACAGGCGAGATCTTTTTTTACAATGATGGAAGAATTGAGTATTCAAGATGTATGGAGACAAAAGCATTTGAAAGAAAAGCAATACACTTTTTATTCAAATAGACACTTAGCATGGTCGAGGTTAGATATGATATGGATGTCAACAAAACTTATGGATAATATTCAAGAAGCAAATATTGATTCAAATATTTGGGCAGATCATAACCCAATGATAACAACATGGAAACGTCAAAAGAAAAAGACAAGATGGACTTTAAATGAAACAAGATTAAATGAGAAAGATTTTCAACAGCTTATGGAAAAAGAATTAGAGTTTTTCTTTAAAGTAAATAAAAAAGAGGACATATGAGTTTAGATTGTATGGGACACTGTGAAAGCTTATATTAGAGGTCTGGCAATAACTTATTTGGGAAAAAAGAATATAAAGAAAAGACAAAAACAGATAAGACCGGAAGAGGAGTATAAGAAATTAGAAAAAGAACTCCAAAAAGATATACAAAATTAAAAAATTAAGAAGTTGATGGAAGTGAAAAAACATGAAATAAATTTAAATGAGCAGGAACAATTAGCAAATAAATTAAGAGCAACTAAACAGAACTTTTTTGAAAATGCAAATAAACCAGGAAGATGGTTAGCATATAAATTGAAAAAAGAGAATGAGAAAAAGCTGATAAAATATTTACAAGACGAAGAGGGGAAAATATGTTACAGAAAAGAGGAAAAGAAGATAATTAAAAAATACTATAAAAAACTTTACTCTCAAGAAAAAAAGTTCAGAGGAAGAGATATCAAAATATTTGGAAAAGTCAGATCTACCGAAAATAACAGATCAATATAAGGGAATTTTAGAAGAAAGGATAAGAATGATGGAATTAACAGAAGCCATAAAAAGACAAAAAAATGGGAAAGCACCTGGACTGGATGGCCTACCAGCAGAATTATACAAAACGTTACAAGAAGCAATGAGCAATGTAATGCTGGAATTATTCAATGAACTATTAATGAAGGCTAAAATGCCAGATTCATGGAGGGAGGCATATGTGACACTTATTCCCAAAGAAGATACAGTTTACAACTAATAAAAAATGACAGACCAATTTTGTTATTAAACGTGGATTACAAAATCTTTGCCTCAATAATGGCAAACAGACTAAAAACACTGTTAAATGAACTTATTCATACAGATCAAAATGGATTTTTACCGAAAAGGCAAATTAGAGACAATATGACGGTAATTTTGGATACTTTGTAGTATTACGAGACACATTCAGAAAGACAAATGGGGATTATGTTTTTAGATGCTCAAAAAGCTTTTGACAATGTGAATTGGCAATTCATGACAGAACAATTGCAGAGAATGGACTTTGGAGAGAGAGATATAAATACAGTAAAAACGATCTATGACAGTCAATCTGCTAAAATAATGATAAACGGACAAATGAGAATGTTCAAATTATGAAGGGTACCAGACAAGGATGTCCTCTATCACCATTATTGTTTAATCTGACTTTAGAAGTACTAAACAGAAATATTAGGTGAGATAAAGAGATAAAGTGAATGAAAATTAAAAAAGAGGAATACAAATTGCAAGCATTTGCGGATGATCTAGTATTCATTTTGGAGGAACCACAAGATACAGGACCA
>JANHZT010007185.1:1753-15361 GCA_032468215.1 Stegonotus admiraltiensis | reverse complement strand
ACAATTTAAATGAAATTGGAATAATGCACGATTTAAAATGAAATTAGAATAAAATACGATCTAAAATGAAATCGGAAAGAAGTTGATATAATTTAGATTAACTTTCAAATATCTGTTTTTCTTTTCTACATCCATATTCTCTCCAAAATGATTCTTCTCTTTTACTCTGTCTCTTCAGATTCTTCATACGCTCCCTGTCCTCTGGCTTCTACAATTTTGTTTTTGTCAGGATTCACCCACAAACATACTCCTTTTGAACATGACTATATGTTATGCTGCCCTTTGTATTCATACTTCTCTTGCTGGTAGACATCTCAATTGTATTCTTGGCTTCTTTTATGATTGAATTTCAACATGTTGTTTACCAGTCTTTATATTTGCTCAAGATTTTTAAAAAGTTGAATATCCTTGGTGATGAAATTATGTCTGTTTTAATAAATTAAACTGAAGGATCAGATCAGGATTAATTTTAGTCAGTTATAGTGTGATAAAAAAAATTCTGCAACTACAAATGTGCAAGATAGAACATCCTTCAAGGTAGTTTTTTTTTCTCTTGAGGAGTCTCATAATGTCCAGGAGAGACTGCAGGGGATAGTGAGACTCAATTCTTTCCTTCATATCCCATCAAAAATGTAATTTTAATTACTGATTTTATTTATATTCTACCTTTCTGTTCTAATGAGTACTCAATTTGCCCAACAAAATATTTTTTAAAAATTGCCTCCCAAGCTGGGGAGCAACCATTTCTGTTGGAGGCCACTGTATTGTATTTCAGAGGCCTCTAAAAATCCTAACTTATCTTTCAGTGGACTGGGATCTGAGTGTCTCTCTGTTGATGCTAGATCTTCCCAGATTACACTTTGTCTGGGTACGTAATTGCCTTACCACCTAGAAAGGAGGGGGGGATTGGATAAACCCCCTTGGAAGAGGCTGGGAGGCTACAGTTTGGGGGTATAAATGTTTTGTGTTTGTGTGACAGATAGTGATTAAGAAAGGATATCAGTGTTCTGACCTGAATGGAGGAACTGGGGGTGGGAATTGGTAAGGAAAGAGAGCAGGCAGGTTGTGATCGGTAGGAGTAGCTATCATGAGAAACAGAAGGTAGGCCACTCTCAGAGATAGTGGGAACACTGTTTGAGAGTGATATCAACATCCAGCCATCAATACTTACCACTGGTATCAGGTGACCAAGTCTTTGGTGATGTTAGGCTCTGGTTACTGCTTGTGAATGCCAAGTCATTTTGCAATCTGCCCTCATTCTGGGGTGCACCTTGGTTTTCTGATTGTCTATGGAGATTCCCAGTCATCCAGGTCATGGTTGTCCCAAAGGTGCTTTTTGGAAAGGCAACTGGACTTGTCAGCAACCTTCCCAGCACGGTTAACTTCCTGTCCATTCTCCATAGCTATCCCCCTTTTCCTATCACTGTGTGTTGAGTACCAAACAAACAATGAGTCCTGGACAACATTTTTGCATCAAAATGCACTGAATACCAAATTTGATGAGCAGTCACGTACTGACGTACCATTGTAATCTGATAAGGTCAAGTGATGAGAACTAGGGATGCTGTGCTATGATAGTTAGACCACAACTTTTTACTGATTACTAAAAGATTAAGGGAAACATTATGAAAAAAAGCATATCTATGTAAGGGGGTTGGAGTTTAAACCATCTGGAAGGATTTAATCATGCCTCCTCCAAGAGATTCCTGTCTATTTTTTGTAAAACTCATGAGGCAAAAAGAAAAAATATCCTTAGTAATGCATATTTTGTAATATACAAATTCCTTCTGCATTACTAATTGGGTGTATAGAAGAGGACACTGGATTTGGCACATGCTACTTTTCAGCCATTACAATTGTTTTAAAATAGTTCCAAATCTACTATTCAGAAATGGATTGTCCTGTGAAACGCTGATAATACACAATCTCAGTTGCAAATTAATAGGTTCATATAACATTTTCAACAGTCTTTTAAGGACTGAAAAAAATCTGGATTTAAAAAAATATATATATCATAAACTTGAAGGAAAAGAAAAGTATACAAGGTACTGAATAGGTTTTCTAGCAGCTGGAACTTTCTATGTATTGAACAGGAAATACGTCTTAAATTTCTTCAATTTCATAGCCAGAATCTGTTTCAAATAAAGATTCCTTGCTGAAATTTTCTGCATAATACAGCTTCAGAATAACTTTTATTTTCCTTTTCATGCCCTTATGAAATATAGGCATTCTTCTCAGTACCAGAAAATGGTCTAGTTCAGAGTTATTGAGCAATGTGTATTAAATATTTGGCGGCATGTGAGGCATTTTTCATTGGAGTTTCCATCCCCAAGGCTACGATTTAAAATAAGATGACATATTATTTTTACTCTTGTATCACTAACTACACCAGGAATAATCATCAATGAGGAATCAGGGTGGACTAGGTTTTAAATAATGAATATCTCTGAATGCATTAGTTTATGTATTTAAAAAACTATTCTTGTTTCCGTGAAACCAGCATTGTGTAATGTTCTAGTATTAAGTCAGTTCTGGGGAATCTGAGATTCCAATCCAGAATCAATTATAGAAACTAACTAAGGTGGATTTGGGCCCCTCTGCTTCTTCCAATCTATTTTTCAGGGGAGGGGTATAGAGATGAAATTGGGGCAATACGTACTTTCCATGAGATTGTTTAGAGGTATGAATCCAGTCTTACTTTAATAAAATAACCTCAGATAAGCATTGTTTAGTGTGAGGGAATGTGGGCAGCAGAAGGGAAGGAGTTGGCCAGTTCAGAGCCTGTGTTTGTGATTTTCAATTGGGCAAAAGATACAGGGAAAAGTTACTGAAGCAACATCATTTAAAAGAGCTAACCTACAGAATGCTGGGACACATGACTCCCATGGGAATGAAATTTGGGGAAGTTGCGGGTCTTCACTTTCAGAAACCTGAGGGTTGGGTGGCACAAGGGAAAATAGAGTTGTATCCCTATCTTCTTTCCTGCCTCCCTCTGGATGTGCACCGAATCAGCTGACAGCACGGCTTGACAGGTGAGCAACAATTGGCTGCATTGGAACCGAAGGCTGAAATTTGACCTCTTTAAAAGTGAGGTAAAGCAAGGCTGAGGGTGACTTGGATGCTTGTGAGGTAGAGGCTAGGGAAGAGGGCATGGCAATCAACAGGTGAGATTCACTATATCCTTAGAAGAAATTTAATGTTAGTATTGGTGGCTTCTGCTTCTTTGGACTATCTCAAAGAGCTGCCCTCAGTCTTGCGATTCTGGAAGCATTTCTCCCCTCCTTTACTTTTACTTCCCAGAAAATGAGAGAATTCCAAGACTTCCCAAGCCTCTTTTCCTTCTGTGAGTTTAGTTACCATTTTGCATGATGGCTGCCTAAACTGCAGTTCTTCCTCCTGCCTCTAAAAGTTATTTCCGCATAGCATGACAACTTAGAGTTCCATGAGAGATTTGGGGCAAATAATAAAAAATATTTTTAAAAAGTTCAACCAAATTCAGCCAGGGGCATTTGAAGTAGTTTTTCTAAGATATAGCAGAAAGGGCAAAAAAAAATGACGGCAGTGGCCTTTATTTAGGGCAATAGTTCTCAAACATTTTTCTCTCTCGTCCTCTTTACATTCTTAAAAAATTATTAAGGATCCCAAAGATGTCTGTTTTATGTAGGTTATGTGTCAATAGGTCACTGTCTGTGTAGGTTATTGTCAATATCAGAAATTTTAACTGAGCAATTTTAAAAAAATTTTTTTACTTCATCAACCCTCTGAAGGGTTCTCCGTAAACCTAACCTCAAGGATCCCCAGACCATATTTTGAGATCAGCTGATCTAGGAAAACATTGTCTATGGGAGTTAATCTTGCAAAAAAACCCCACACAGCCATTACTTATGCATGCCTGATCTGCCTTTTGCAAAGCCATCCTGTCCCTCCCTTTCTCCTTCCTCTGGGGAAGGTCAACTGAAGGTTTGTGTGGGCAAGGCAGATGTTTTGGCAGCAATTTCTCATCTTTTTTTTTTGTTATGGACAGGCAGCAGTTAGTGGCAATTAGCTCAAGTTTTGTTTATTGGCAATTTTCAGTCACTAGAGCTTTGCCTCTTGATGAGGGAGGGGCAGGATTTTTTATTTTTGAGCTAGCTTGTTTCCATGGCCTGAACAAGTTTAAAAACTTGTCTAATTCATTTCAGTTTGCTAACATACTACACCAAGCCAAAACATGATTTACCTAGAAAACACTAAACTGAGCAAATAGCTGTTAGTAACAAACTCCTTGAGCTTTTGGTAAATGACAGTTGTGAATAATCTTCAAAAGGTTATTCTGCCCTGCAAAAGTGCAGTGCTCAACATTCAGACTTTTGTCTAAACTTCTGGCAGCAAACTGGTTTTCAAATAAATGTGTTTGCCAAAAAGATTTATAACAAATATTGCAGGACCTGGAAGAAAAAAAAGGCAACTCCTGGAAAGGAGTATGGAACAAAAATTGAAAGGAGCAGTCCCATCACCAACAAAACATGGCAGCTAATATTAATCTGTTGAATTTTAAAATTTGAGAGAGTATTAATCCCAGTGAGATGGAATAGGCTGCTTTGAAGAAAGTATTATGTGGATTCTGTAGCAATGATTATTACGGGCTTATATTTAGGAAGCAAGTAACAGCTTCTGCCATTCATTTCTTTTTAAGAATTCATGTTTATATTGCAAGTGAAGGCTTGAATGGTTTAACAACTTAATTATACAGAGGGGTAAATTTTCCCTTTGGTCATGTGTATTGGTGATTTCCCAGGCACATTTGTGGTTTTTGGGAAGTGTTTTAGCCAACCCCAACAGCCATTAGGATTCTTTGGTCCTGTATTTTAATCAAATCATATTGTTATATTACCTGCACAGGTCCTTCCAAACTTGAGATAGTTACATTGATGGCTTTGGGAACAAGGTAAAAGATAAAGGTCCCTTCCAGTTGAGTTTAAATTCTGATGGCTACATGGCTGTATCCATATCATTTGTTTAGCAACAATACGGAAGCATTTTGCTGTTGCCTTTTTCCAGATGTGTTTGTTCCTTCCCTGCCTAGACTGAACTTTCCTAGTGGTCCCCCATCTGCCTACTACTAGTTTTGACACCGCTTAACTTTTTCAAGATCAGCCAAAGAAATCTAGTTACTAATGGTAGCATTTAATAATTGAAAACATTTGTGCATTTTTTCATTTAAATAATATAAAGGCAAAGTGTATATAGATCCAGCCATGATAAGTGAAGAAAAGAGAATAGATGTAAAAATTGTTTATGGAAGGAGGTTCTGTACCAGGATTAATTTTTTAGGATGAAACTTCTGCCAGTATGAAACAGGAACTCTTCTGCCAAAGTTAGTTTATATGTGAGATTTGTGTGGCCAACTAAGTCTCAGAGCTTTTACTGCTAGCTATTAAAGTGTGGGAAATGAGGGAAGAGGAGGAGGGAAGGGATAAAAAAATTCTTGCAATGCACATTTCTACAATAATTTCCCTTTTCCTAGCCATTTACTATGGGCTGTCAATTTGAGGGGTTTAGTTTCCATTTTCTGCCTTCCTGTTTCATTTCATTATTTGTCCTCTGTCTATGTCACATCCTAATGTCCCAATCTTTACCATGCTATTACCTGAGTCACCCCAGTTGCTTACAAACATTTGAAACGGCTTATCCCAAGCTATTTGAGTCATCTATTTATTACAGTTTTGGAGAGCTATAAAAAAACCCATGCCTCTTAGAAAAGATGTTTAGGGGGTGACTATACTCATGCTACGTGGATGGTGATGTATAAGACTAATTGGTTTTCAGCGTATTAATATAAGTTTTTTAAATTTTTGATATTAATACTCTAGTTCATTCAGAGTCTGCGGAAATGGAGAAGCTATAACAATATACAACTCTAAGGAAACTCTAACTGAAAGATGTTCATAAAAAGGAAAATCATTGGATTTTAATGAAATTTGAATTGGTTATATTAAATTGAGTTAGATGGGTAGTATTTCCCCTGTCCTCCCAACAGTGGTCTATCTAATAATCAAAGCTGGTTGAGTGCAAAGCAGAATGAAAAGCTGTAATTTCTGACAACACATTACCTGTGACTTCAAGATGGAATAATTGTAACCCATCCCTAAAAGTCAAACCAGATGTGCACTGGATATTTTCACAGCTTGAGTTATACTGATGACAGCTATGAATTTTGGCATCCAGAAACCAAATGCCCTCTCCAGCAGACACACACATACAGGGTAAAACCTTTATTTGCCTTTTGGTCTTTGGCCCCAGATGATCTAGATAAATTTTGTATTTTTCTTTAGTTCTCGTAGCATAAATCATCTTTGCCTATCCTATTGTCATTTTAGTTGGATTATTTTGTTCTATGAAATACGGGGTAGTAATATTTTTAAAAAGTTTGGAGGACTTCTATTTCTGTTTGGTTACTAATTACTCATTGCTCATCTCAATTAACAAATGAAGATGTTGTTTTTGAATCTGAATAACTATGGAAGTAGTCAAAGTTGTAACAAATACAAGTTTCTGAATGTTTGCAATTGCTCTAGATAACCGGTTCTTTCTAGATAAGCCTAAACTGCAGTACATATAGATGAAGTTTGCATATTAGACTACATCACATTTTGGTTTAACTAAAGTTTGTTAAATAAATCACAGTGACTGGTTTCTGGCAAATACCCTAAAGCAAACAAATTGCATCAGGGCTAAACATGTTGTACAAACCCAGTCAAGATGTTTTTCTAATTTCTCTTATTTTTACCCCATTTGAGCCCCTGTTCTAAAATACAGCCAGCCATTTTCTGAAGTTAAATTATATTTCAGTGAAATACTTCTTGATCCATCCCACATTTTTACTCTTAGTTTTTTTCATGAATTCTATCACTTAGTGGGTGGTCAAAAAATACAAACATGACCTAAACAACTTCATTTGTCAAACAGAAACACAACACCCACTTTCTATGGTTTCCTTTTTCTATTTACAGAATGATTACAATTGCTTTTCTCTTTAAAACTAAACATTTGAGCATAATACACACACACACATATACCAAAATTCTACAAGCATATTTAAACCCCTTATGTTAATACTTCCTAATTATTAAAAGTGTTTATTTTCCTTTTTAAATGTTAGCTAGGAAGTTACGATAGCTTGTGTTTATTGGACTAGAGCCAACTACCAGACCTGGAATGTAGGAGATGCCTGGATTTATAGATGCTCTGAGACTCTTAAATGCTGTTATTTTTTTAGTTCATCTTTGACCTAATTCAAATATTATGTATGTTTAATCATTTCAGTGTGTCCAAATGTAGAAGTACTTTTACATGCAATCCAAATGTGTATTTGCAGGTGCCAATTTCATTTAATAATGTTACGCATGTAGGATTTCCTGACCTTCCATTACGGACTACTTTTTGGTGTCAGAGTTATGTTCCAGGACTTCTAGCTTGTGGGAGGTGGGGTGGGGGAACATATGTTTCCATTTCTAAAAGAGAACAATCTTGTATTGTCCGCTAACTAGCATCCTTTTCCAGAAACTGCTGGTTTTCTACAGCTTAATATTTAACGTAGTAAATGTTTGCAAACAATAGTTCAAAACTGAAGGATCCAATTTTGGGAAGAGCCATAGTGGTGCAGTGGTTAGAATGCAGTTTTGCAGGCTAATTCTGCTGACTGACAGCAGTTTGATCCTCACCGGCTCAAAGTCGCCTCAGCCTTCCCTCCTTCCAAGGTTGGTAAAATGAGGACTCAATTTTTGGGGGGCAATATACTGACTCTGTAAACCACATAGAGAGGGCTGTAAAGCACAATGAAGTGGTATATAAGTCTAAGTGCTATTGGAATTGCTATCCTCTACCACACATTCTGGTAGAGACGTTCCCTGAGGATGGCCTCCAGCATGAGTCCAAAAGCTCAGAAGACTAAACCTCTGGTCCTGATGAGCCACTGAGGTCAGATCCTGCAACATTATCCTGGGACACGTATATTTGCCTTCATTCATGAGTTTAAAATTACCTGCAAATCAGTATTGGCTCTCCGTTGAAAAAAGTAATGGACCAGCTGAACCAACTTTCTCCGTGTTTGTTCTCTGGATGACCCTGCCTGTTGCTAAGCAGAAAACAGTAGGTGATAAGCAGATCTGATGCATAATTAGACTAGCAGAAACCTTAACCCTGCAAGTGCTTTAGAGTGTAACAATGGAGCATTACAGAAGCTAATAGATAAGATTGGATAAGTCTTAGATGTATGCAGCACAAGCAGGTTTGTTATCTTTCAAACCTCTGTACCTCCAGATGCTGAAACAACATAAAAGCATTATGGGAATATAACAATTGGCTAGTGATTTCAGAATGTATGGCTTTGTTTTGCTGTTGAGGTATATTTAGTTAACTATCCAAGCATTCCTGCTTCCTGAATATCCCAGTGTAGCATGACATTTAGCTGGACTGTGATTAGATATTTAGAAACTTGTGATTTTGTTTGCCTAATATAGTGGGGTATAAAAAATATAGCTCACTGAAGGACAGTGTGTGCTACTTTGGTGATTAGTCCCTGCATCCTTCTTTGCACATAAATAAAGCTTTACAAATATTTCCACCTCTGGTATGTTTTGATTGGGCCCGGCACCCCTCCAGTGCTCCTGGGATAACAAAAGGAGATATTTTTCTTGGCACTAACCTACATAATACTTAACCAGTTTCTAGGGGACCACAAAAATGTTGCACTCCTCATCTCACTAAAATCCTGAGCATTATGATTGCTACGACCAAGGAAGCCAATTTAACCTGGCTGTTCTTTTTTGTATCTTTTCCAATTCTGTAGTGTATTCTTCAAGAAGAAGCAGTCATAGCTGTACACAGTACTGCAAATTAGTTGTTTAGGAAATGTGAATATTAACTGTGTATTTATTTACATAATCATTTCTATATCTGCTGTCAAATTTCTAGCTTGTTTACAATGATAAAACATAGTACGTTAAACCACAATTAAACTCTCAGGACTGCATTCTACCTAACTGGGGTTTTGTTTATCTAAAACCCTGCAGAAAAGCAGTGTTTTACAGCCTTTTAAAATGTTAATATTATAAAGACATTCTGACATCAGAAAGCAAGCTGGCCTCTGGTCTATCTCCCTCCAGCCCAGTTGCTTGGCTGATTGGTACCTATAGTGCTCTAATGTAGATGGTATATACTGGCTAGACAGATTCCACAACTAGTGAGGACCCAAGCCATAAGGGACATTATAGGTAATTGTAGAAAGTAAAGAAGGTGATCTGGATGGAGATATGCAGGAGCTTATACCAACTTTATATTTAAAAATGGTTTATTTAAGCTACTGATGTTGAATAAGGATAGAATGAGAGAGCTTTGAATTCACCCTATCCATGCCTGCCTGATGGATTTCATTAGAACAGTTGATGTTTACAGTGGGACTGAAATTAACGCAAACAAATGAAGTAAAAGTATAGAGTACGTTTCCTCAAAATCACAGTTCATCTTGCTCTTTGTTATCAGAACTGGAGGCATAAGGCTTTTATAATCAGACACAAATTCACAAAATGAATTAAAATAAGTATGTTCTCAATCTAAATCCAAATATTACCTTTAAATTATGTTCATAAAATGGATGATTAGGAGACATGGTACATTTTACAATTTATGCGCATCTTGTTGAAATATCCTTACTGCACACATTCTAAAATTTAATTTTTTAAGTTGAATCATATTATTTACAAGGAATATTTAATAAATAAAACTGACTAATATTGCAAATGAATTTTTCCTCAAAAAAAACCTGATCCCCTTTGCTGAGTGCAGATGTTTGCTTAGTTCTCATTTACCCAACTCATTTTACTCTATTTTGCCCTATGTCAGAAATAATGCCTACTTTTCCAAACATAGGTTTGTAAACAGTATTTCTGATACTCTTATTGTTACCTTAAGTCTTATTTAGAAATGTTTAGTGTACAGGTAATTGGTGGAGTTAATCCCCCTTCTTAAAAAAATGGAACTCCTGTTGATTACCCTCATCTTTATGTATCAGTAAGGACTGACTGATAAGGTTAAGTAAGAAAGTTAGAACAGGAATCTACCATTCTAGAGAGTTTTAGCATTCCAATCGGTGTTCAGCCGGTTCTATCCAGTTTGGGCGAATTGATAGCGAATTGATAACTCCACCCACCTGGATGTAATCACGTCCCATTTATCCACATTTGTGATGCTGTGCACATGCGCAGAAGGTGCACACTCACATTTGCGAACCGGTAGCAAAGATAAGTGAATACCACCTCTGGTTCCACTGGAACTAGATTGCCAACTGCTTTAGTGCTTTTCAGTTCTGCCATGAATGGGGCCAGTGATGGGGCCAGTCAGCGAGAGACTTTGAAGTTATGGACAGTTCTGTATCACTAGAGATGTTGCTCCATAAGCTGTAAACATGTTTGTACCATTCTTGGATGAGACCAAGTTTCCTCCTGCTCAGAATCACTTTATGGAGCTGAGTTGGCAACAAGATGCCAAAACCCAGCATTTTTCTTTTTCTCGTTTGTTACCAAAGTCTTCCAATTAGTCTTCTGCACCTTGAGCTTCTTTTTCAATAGAGTCTATCAGTTGCCCGGCATTTCCTGTCTAAGCCTCCAAGAAAAAGAAAATGAATAATCGGAAAAGCATTACACAAATCACGATCCATATCTGGCAGCATATAAATATACCTCCTAAACATCTCTTGATTCTGTAGCCCAGATACAGAACTTCTACTGTGTACTTCTACTTACCTGCCCAATGGAGTAGAAGCTAATGATACACCAATTATCCAGTGTTCTGATAAAGTAGCTCATGGAATACCACACAGTTCCTGGAGAAAAGGAGGTACGGGCTTTGTTTTCCCCAAATGGTTGGATTCATTATTCATGTCCACCAAATTGGTTTTGTTTATTTGTATGTTTTTATGGCACAGAAGCAAGGAGAATCACCTGGTGTTCTATTTTTCATTTCTATACTGTTGTCATTAAGGGCATAATCCCAGGCCTGGAATAACAAAGACCATTTCCTTTGGGACTGCCATGCTAATTACCCACAGCATTGCTTCTAGTGGCTGGAAAATTCTTGCTTTTTGATATATAGTTATAAATAGTGTAAATTGTTCCCTACTGTTCTTATCTTTACTTTTCCCTGCCTTTCATCATATTCTCCAGTTAACTGTTCGATTCTTGATGTTTAACAAACGTCAAGCAATATT
The DNA here is from genome assembly GCA_032468215.1 of Stegonotus admiraltiensis. Lineage (NCBI taxonomy): Eukaryota > Metazoa > Chordata > Lepidosauria > Squamata > Colubridae > Stegonotus > Stegonotus admiraltiensis. The sequence continues at coordinate 4,116 of JANHZT010007185.1, read as the reverse complement.
GCCAGCTGAACTGAGTGGTGTGTAAGATTATTCAGATTGAGATATGGGGATTGATTTAGAATTGCAACTGATTGCAAATTAAACTGGCAATTGCTGCCAATGAAAGGAAAGAGAAGAATATGATCAACAGAAAGTGGATAGATTTGGCAATGGTGGTAATGGATTCACCATTGGTGAACCTGAAGGGCCACATCAGGGACAGATTAACCTGGAAAAGGTCTCTATATATGTTCACTGAGAATTGTCATTAATTCTTGGCATAGAAGTTTTTCAAAATTCAAAGTCTTTCTTAGTGATGGTGCTATAACATATTCCTGTAAATTCCAACGACTGTTCTAGTCCATATGATTATAATTATGTAGTAGAAGAATCCTAATAAACAATAGGAGAACCATCATTCCTAAAAGGAACAATGTTCTGTATTATTCATTATAATGGTTTATAATATCTCTTCCATCACTCTTTCACACCAACAATTATATTCCTGTTATGCATATTCAGGCAAAGCCTATATAAGTTGATTTCAATGGTAACTGGTTCACCCATTTCTAAATTCTGCCGTAGTTTACCTTTAAAAATTGTTTTCCATTTTAAAGTGATAATTTTGAGGTCAAGTTTTGCCATTTTTAAAAGAGAAATTTACAAATGAATCCTTAATGTTTTTCACTTTGGAGCTCTGGAACAAAAATGGCAAATGAGAGACTGAAAAAATATGAAAGTATTACATATGAAAGTATTATCATCATGCAATGGAATGACAGTGCTGTATAGTCTGTGGTGTTATTGCATTTCTGTAAACAGCTTTAGAGTGTTTTGGAAGAATTTATTGAAAGTTCTTTTCTTTGACCCAGATGACTTCCGGTTACTTCTGCTGTGTCTTTTCTTTAATCAGTCAAATGATGCTAGTCAGGAGTAGACATTTTGTTGCAGTGAACTCTAGAGCAGGATGTCCAACTTTGGCAAACTTTTAAGACTTGTGAACTTCAACTTCCAGAATTCTCAGCCAGCCAAGTCTTGAAAGTCTTGAAAGATGCCAAGCTTGGACACCTCTGCTCTAGAGAGTTTGCAAGAATTACAAATAGAAGCAGCCTCAGTTAACCATACAGACTTATTTAAACAATAATAACAATAACTCTTTATCTGTATTAATTCTGAATAATTGGAACCGTATGTACCGTATAACTTTCCAATACTGAACAATAAGTCTTTTGGCTGTAAGTAAAGTACAGAAATAGCCTTTTTGGTGTCAGTTCCCATGTGATAGAGATAAACTTCAAAAGGATTCAAACATCCAAAAATATTAAACCTCAAAGTTAAGTTAATGCATTCAAAACTTTTTTTCCAAACTGAATGATACATTTAAATAAAATTGTTGATTGCAATGAATTGATTCCACTGCATTTCCAACCTCATAAATGCAATGAAGTTATTCCTAAAATGTGTTTTGTTAAAAAAAAGTTGTAATCTAAAAATCTATTGAATTATTTATTTTTAAATACTTCTTTTTATTGGTTAAGTAAAACATGCAAATAAAGGGAAAAGGGATAGGTTGATAGGTAGGTAGGGGGAGAGAGAGAGAGAGGTTTGAGAAAAATTTAAAAGGAGAATAACAAAGGATTAAAACAAATTTCTTTTTCTTTACGCCCCCTTCCTTGCTACTTGAATATTTTTATACTTTATTGTGGGCATTATTCCTCATTCCTATTTGGATTGCTTGAATTATTTTAAAAACATTTTTCTCAAAACCATATTCTAAATGTTTATTGTCTTGCTGAATGCAAACCAATTCTTTTCATTAGATTCACAATTTTTGCCACTATCTTAATAAATTATTATATGTTTTATGTACCTTGGTGGTTTCATATGCAAATGAAATTAAAAATCATCACAAATAGAAATATTTGATGCTTCTGACCTATACTGGCAACTATGGATAAACCATTGGCTATGAGTCTACCTTGGGGGTAGGTGTTACTTATGGTTAACATTGGAATTACAACTAAGTCTCCGACCATATCAGTCACAACTATCTTTTTTACCTCTGTTCTTTTCAGCTGGTCTGTGTGTCATCCCCAAATGCTATCATGAGCAATCTCTATAAAAGTTTGAGTTCCTTCTTTGTTTTGGTTGTTCACTTACACTCTAGCTTTTGTTAGTATAGTTAGTCTAGTACCGTGATGGCAAACCTATGGCACGGGTGCCACAGGTGGCACGCCGAGCCATATTAGTGGGCATGCCAGCTCAGCTCTGGGGTGCATGTGCAGCTGATTTTCGGGCCTTCTGGGCCCACCAGAAGTAGGGAAACAGGCTATTTCCTGCCTCTGGAGGGCCTGGGGGGGGGGACGGCCCATTTTTCTTTCTTA